>JBAMDN010001015.1:0-10233 GCA_037074945.1 Tetracladium marchalianum
TGGTTCAAAGTCTCCCAATACTCATCCAAGAACGTTGCAGGCAGGAACCGCGCCTTCTAATTGAATTGATTCGCACAGAAGCATGGAAGGTTCACGAGTCCAATAGTTTTCTCAGTTCTCACCCACTCAAAATGGTTAGAGCACAGAATTGGCTGGAAAAGGTGCACACCTGCCCACAGGGACTGATTGACATGATGAATTCACGGGCGTGTCGAAGTGCTATCATGTTCAATGATGTTCTCACGCGAGGTCAGTGTGAGATGCTGGTGAGGCAGCTAGCAGACTGCATGTTTCCTTTTCAATGTGCACATGGGAGACCGAGTCTTGTGCCCCTTGTCGATCTGACACATGTCCCACAATTTGAGATAGATGGAGAGATTTCTCGAAAGGAGGAAAGGTTTGGCTCGGTCTTTAAGAAGTGGAGTGAGGGTTTATTTCCAGAATGAAGCGTCTATCACTTGACCACTCCACTTAGGTGACTTGATACTGTTTGAATGTTGGAGAAGGAGGCGACGGTCACTAGAGAGCCTACAATAATACACAAGACACATAATCTTTACTACTGCTAGAATGCCTCGAGTACCTATGAAGCCGGCGTAAGATTCATGGACTCCCTTCACTCTATTTAGCCACTACAGGAGGTGGAGGAGGTTCAGGTGGACTTGGAAGGCCCGTGTCCTCCGCACCCCCGGAATTGGATTAGTCATCACACCCCAGATGTTGTGAGGCTTTCCGCCCTCCAGCTTTCCTGGCCGTCACCGTCACTCCCCGTCACTCACCATCAACTCCCTCCTGTCGCCGACGAACGCCCTGATGGATGCCCTGAATCCAATAACAACCGTGGGCAGCAGCAGCAAGGCTCCTCCCACGCTGCCTCCCATCAGCGGCATGATGAACCCGCCGCCCCGGCACGCCCTGGTCAATGCTGCTGCTGTTCCCGCGGTCAGTAATTCTCAGGAGCTGCGAGCGGGCCAGCTCGGCCACCAGCGCGAGCCAAGCGCCGTGTTCGCCACGGTGCATCCCCCGCCTTTCTCGCAGACCACCTCGACGATATCAAACGCCGACAACTCCAGCAGACAGTCGCAACCATCAGCAGTGTCTCCACCAAGGGGCCTGACAACGCAATTCCCGAGCAGCAGGAATAGCAGCAGTGGTGTCGGTGGGGAGACTGCCCATGGGGCCGCCGGAAATAAACCAGATTCCACTGCTGCCATGGCCGAACCAGCTCCACCACCACCACCTGTGCAACAGGCACAAGCGAAACCTCCTCCGCCGCCGCTGGATTCTATGAGAGCATATCGCGCCTGTATCAATTGCAGGAGTCGGAAGAGCAAATGTGATTTGGACCTGAACCATGGTAGACCTGTGAGTAGTGGCCTTAGCATATGTGCTTGAGATCTCACCCCTTACTTCTCACAATTGCTTTTGGGACAGCTCGCATCTTATTATGAGCTCACGTGATTTATGGACTTGTGCCTCCCTCTGACGTGTAGCTGCTGGCAATACTTTCTATGTGTACTGACTATATCTCTATGTAGCCCTGTCGCCGATGCCAACGCGAAGATCGGGAGTGTATCCTGGGAGAGAGTCATCGCGGTGGTCGACGCGTCAGAAAAAAGCCAAAACTGGACAATGATAGCGAAACTCCCTCAACGCCGTTGCAGCAAGGATTCCGTCAGTCTTCTGCAAGCTCACAGTATAGCCCAAGGGAGCACTCTACCGCTGGCTCATCACAACCTTTTCAGGCGAGGTACGATGCGCCGCCTGATGCTAGTGGTCACGTCTATCCATGGCCACATCCTACTGTTTCGTCGACACCATCAACTTCGGAGTCTAGAAGCAACCCGAGATTGAGTGAGCATTCTATTGTGAGTTACCTATTCGTTGCTTCTCGAGTCGTACAATTTCGTACCACCATTAAGATGAAGGACCATGATGTTCCCCAATCCCAAAGCCCTTGCAATACATCCACCACTTGTAATTCTTTTCACAATTGAAACTCCTAATATTCAATGGTGCATGACGGTCTCAAAGATAAAGCTCAGTATACCAAAAATGAGAGCCTTTCTCCCCCAATCTCGTCCCTTAGGACCATTAATCATGACTTTACATTGCACAATTCTAACACGTCGCAGAATCTCCCCTCCCACCCCGACACATCATATCCTTCACGGAACCCATCAATTATCAGCAATACTCAAAACCCTGGTGATCGGCAAGGACTGCATGACACCATAGCAGCTAGCGATCTCCAGAATCCCTCGGACGCCTTGGAAATCCTTGCCCAAGTCGCCGATAGAGCCGACGACGGAGACTCAAGCGGGGATCAAAACCAAGCCCCGGCCCAAAATATACCAAAGAGAGCGAGAAAGGTTTCCGATCGTGATGAAACAATGCCGGCCAATGGAGAGAGACAGTTCTACTACAAACCAGTACAAGATGGATTGATAAGCCCTGACATGATTTACCATCTATTTTCTACGTGCGTCAACCTTTACTTTTGATCGCATTTGCTGATGATATCTATGTAGCTACCAAGAACTTTTCCATCCATTCTTTCCACTAGCTCCTCAGGAGTCATTCGACAGATCAAGACTGCCATGGATGTCACGCCATGAGCCACATCTTTTCTCTGCCATTCTGACTGTTGCTTCAAAAGACAACGAAAATGTTCATCACATCTGCTACGATCATATGCAGCACTTGGTTTCAATGATACTGGCTGGAACAGATGCAGAAATCGAGGCCGTCGAGGCACTTTTACTCCTCTCGCAATGGGTCTCGCATCGTCCTCAAGCATCCGTTGCAGTTGGGCGAGGAGAAGAGGACCGAGTTGCTTGGATGTATATCGGTACCGCCCTACGACTTGGATACTTCCTTGGCATAGACCGGTCCGCATTCAAGCCAGACTCGCGAGAGGATGTCAAGTTGTTCAGTCGCAAAAGACTAACCTGGATTGCTTGTTACATGTGTGACCGTCAGGTCTCTGTGCGAGTGGGGAAAGGCTTTTGGTCGAGAGGCCCTGGCCCACTTACTGGACTGAAAGGAAGTGACTTTCCTACCCTTACCTCACAGTCACCGGAAGGAGACGATTGGGGGATGCAAATGCAAGCCAGTCTTGAAGTCATCCAGATATTCTCTAATGTACATGATATTCTGTACTCGTCTAAGGGTCATGGCTGGAAAGAAATGCTTGAGGGACGGTATGCAAAATACCTGGATGATTTCCGTACAAGTATTCGTAACTGGAATGACACCTGGGGAACTTTCGCTTGTGCGTTGGATCTTTCCGATTGTATGTCTTGACTGACGATTACAGGTTCCCCGAAGATGAAAGCAAGCATGCTGCTTACATACGACTATCTGAGGTTGTATGTAAATGCATTCGCGTATCAAGCAACGCTCTCTCGCGCCCTCACTATGCAGCGAGACAACCGGAACAGTTCAAGTCGACCAATGGCATTAATAAACGCCACTGCGCCAGATGCCCGCTTCATATATGAAGCACTTGATGCGGCTAAATCTCTTCTCTCGACCTTCAACAATTTCGTAGAGCCTGAGACAATGCGATACATGCCTTCTTCATACTATCTCTTCATCATTTATAGCGCTGTGTTTCTTTACAAGGTATGTAACTGCTGGTATTACTCTGTGATGCGATGCTCATATTTTCAGGCACGTTCGACGACAACAATGACAGACGAAGAACGAACAGGTGTGCGGCGGATGATCAACCAAACGATTGAACGACTGCAAAAAGCTTCCGTCGGTGGGAATTACATGGGCTCACGATATGCTCGACTTCTCCAACTTTTATGGCGGAAAGCACCAAAACCAAACACAAACAACGGAAGTAGCCGCCGTCCAGCTGCCACCATCTCTGAGCGACTTAGTGCTCAACCACCACAAGCACCAAATGTACCACCGACCACAACTTCCCCGATATCGTCATATCATCAAGCTTCTATCGATCAAAATTATGATCAGTCTCCATCCCAGTTCCAACAATCTCTCAATGTGCAACAACAATCCCAGAATCATCTAGGCATCTCCCCTCAACATCAAAATTCATATGCTCCCCATCCTCAGAACAATGTTGCCAACAGCACAGGAACCACTTTCAGCTGGCTTGATCTGGGAGCAACATGGAATTTTGCGACACAAAATAACAGTGTTTCGAATGCGGGTAGTGGAGGTGAGATGGATATGGATGATGATCGTGTGTTGTGGGATACAGGGATGAGTCCTTTTGATATGGGGCTGTTGACAGATTATTCAGTGTTAGAGGGCGATAATCCGAACTTGATATTCTAATGGGTGGATAGAGACCATTGGGAAATATACGGAATTCGAAGTTGAAACGTGTCGGTTCTGAGCGGGCGCTGGCGGGGGAGGGAGATACCTTTCTGTTCTAGATCTTTGGATGATCATCATACTTAATTGAAGCGAGTTGCAAGTTAGGTTACTTTTGCTCGCTGCCACTATGAAAACAGAAGTGAATTCACAGGAAGAGGTCAAAAAGAGGAGGGACCAGTGATGGCTGTGGATGTTGAACTTTGAATTCGAAGATTAGGTATTATGTAAGTCGGAACCCCTCCTCAACCCAACAAGCTATGTACATGAACGATAAATAAGTTCTCACGTCAACCATCATAATATTTCGTTATTCCATTGCTATATACAATACCTCGTCCCACCAACGTCACCGCTTATGCCTTGTAGCAGTACTTGGTGAAGCAAGCCTTGCACGAAGGTGGCAACCAAGCGGCGGTATCTTGCACAATGGCGCATCCTAGGCACTTCGCCCACTCGTTGCTGTTGTTCTGGCTCATGACTGCAGCTCCGTTGGCAATGACTTGAGCACTGTCAGCAGCGCTATATTGCATGCGGCTGGTATCGGTATTTCCTCCAGCTGGAGTGGCGCTGTAGTTGGGCATCCAGACAACAGTGGCTTTGGTATTGTCACCGCATCCAAAGAAGACTGGACGGGTGGTCAAACCAGCGGCGAGGAGGACGGAAGATTCAGGAATGAATGGCATACGGGTCAATCCAGCGGCTTTGGCGGCGAGGTAAGTGGCGTGCATCTCCTTGCCGGAGGGGTAGTTGTTGTTTCCATCAGTATTATCGCTGACGATGATGATGCTGATGTTACGTTGTGGTTGAAGCATGGGAAAGATTGGGTTGATTTGTCCAGACTCGCCGCCATCAACCATGGAAAGGGTCTTCTGTGCGCTGACGAGAGGAGCGGAGGTGAGGTTGTAGAATGGGTTGGGCCATGCGGCGAAGAAGTCAGACACTTGTTCCAATTGGATGGAGTTCATTTGCGCAGGGAGACCACCGACAGCGGCGTTGGTTGCGGCAGCTGTGTCGGAGATGTTGAGGATATCTGGGATCTGGCAGAAGTTGGCGAGAAGAGGCTCGGAGGAACCCTCGAAACCAATTCCTGGGTCTTGGAAGAGGGAGGAAGATGTTCCAGCGATGAAACCGAGATTCTCGTAGGCGGTGGTGCAGGTACCAGTGGGCTTGCCAGCAACGAGGGACGAACCGAGGAACTTAGTTGATGTGAAGGAGGCGATTCTTGAATCCCATGAACCGGTCTCGAAGGGGGTGAATTCCCAGAATGGAGCATCGACTGGTGGCAAGCACGAAGTTCCAGCGAGGTCGACGTGTTGAGCGAGGATGATGGGGTATGGGACGAGAGAGAGCTTGAAGTTCAGCTTAGTTGCGACTTGGGAAAGAAGGTTGTCGACACCACCGTTGGTACCAGGTAGGATGGCATAGGAGATGAGGCGAGACCAGGCATCGGCAATGGTGGTCCGAACTCCAGTCGCTTTCTTGAGGGCGAGGTCGTTGTTGATGGTCTTGTAGACTGCGGCTTGGTTTCCGGAGGGGTTGAAGAGACCATTGCTAAGCGAATCCTTCCAGATGGTGTTGAAGAGGGTGGAGATGGTTGCGTAGTTGTTTGCGATCATGGAGGACAAGAGCCATGATCCTCCTGAAAGACCGGAGTGGTAAGTGATGGCTTGGTAAAGACCACTGGTACTGGTCAAACCATCGCGAATGTCGAGAGCTTGAACAGTACCGGCTCCGGAAAGAGTAGCACGGAAACCACCACCACTGCTAGTCAAGGCAATGGTTGGCATATGCCAGTTCAAGCTGAGGAGGAAGAGAGGGTCGGTCTTCAATAGCCAAAGAGCCAAAGCTGCATCGGCGTTGATCTTTCGAGAAACTCGGAAGCTTTCTTCGCTATCTGAAAGTCCACCGATGGCAGAACGGACGAGAGGCGTTGTCGGACATGATGTGGAAGTTGGAGCATATGTTGAAACGCAGCCAGATATCAGAAGAGTGGCGACAGCCAAAATAGAGGAGCCGTGCATCCTGAAAGGAATAGGTAGAAGATGGGGGAGGAAGAAAGTTTGAGGCAGCAACTCAAAAAGATCTAATAGTGAAAGAAGTAATGAACATGCAAAGGGCCGGGGCGTTGGCGGGAATCCGGTATTGGTACAGTGATGAAGTACTGTATTTGTGACGAGCAGCGACTGGAACAACGAATGCTGGAGGCAAAAAGAGGCTTGAATTGTCAAGACTCCCCATACTTGTACTAGAAATATCCTTGTGGATAGTGTAGACCTCGGTGATACGCCTGTCAAGGATGCATTCCGCGACTTCCCAAATGAGTCAAATTCCCGCCGTCGATGGAAGTCCACCCGGTGGATCATTATCGATGGATGTACCAGACTTTGTCCTCGATATCGACAAGTACAAAAGGGGATTGCAAATCAGGAAGGGTGATTTCCCGGATCCCAGAATTACTGAAATGGGACGAATTGGCATAGCCGAATTGGAAGGTCGGGCAAAGCATCGAATGCATAGCAAAACGCAAAGCTCGGATGAAGCATCGACTGTAGCACCTTTTGACAGCAGTAAACATCCCCTTGGACTACTAGCACCGAAGATGCTGAATTGAATAGCAAGTAGCGAGCATGGCATAAAGAAGGGGTCTTTTGTAGCCTTTGTAACAGAAACATTTCAAGATTCACAGGTCAAAATGAAGGATGAGGAATTGAGAAACACTTGTCATACAACTGGGCGGGGCCGAAAGAAGAAACAGCAGAGCATCGCTTAATCGGCTGTGGGATAACAAGAGTAGGGACCAAGACCACCAAGCTTCTGTCCCTGGCAACAACGCACTCAAATATATTGTACCTGGCACTGTTACTCATTATTGGTAATACGACGTGCGGAGGATTGTCTTAACATGGAACTTCGAATTTGACGCCATTAAATGGGTACCCTAGTAATCGACGCTTGGCGGGGACGGTGGCGGGGGGTGGCGTGGCCTTCGTCTACCAGATCACAATACAAGGAGAGCAGTATTACGCGGCGGCACAAATGGGGACTCCAAAAGTTCGAAGGTTGAAGATTTCTCGATATGATTGAGCGGCTTTTTGGCTTAGAAAGCAATTATAGGTGTTAAGTAGTATTACATTGTGTTTGGGCTTTTCTTCATATGAATCCGAACCCAGGGCACACTCATTTGAATTGTATTGTCAGGATGAGTTGAGGTGATGCTGGAACACCATCAAGAAGGATCTGGCTTTGGAACTCTGCATTCTTGGGAGCAACAGTTTACCAAGTGGGGTGTCTTGAGATGCAGAGGGAAAGCTTAAGCCGCTTTTGGCTCTTCTCCGGTCAAGCCGAGTCAGTTCATGGCGATGCGGATTAATTGCCCCTGGATGATCAATGATTTCACTTTGGAGTAAACATGTAGGAGTACCTCTAGTAAATACATGTAAAATGCTATACAACTAATCATATAAAGAGAAAGGGGTTCGTTTGGTCCGCCGTGGGAATTAAAGCGAGTATTGTTGCATACGCTTTCTTAGGGCATGGTAAGCAGCCGGAATTTATAAAAGATCAAAACTACAGAACAATCAAGCGAGGTACAATTTCACCGCCGTGCAGCACCAAGCCAAGGTATCGCATCTCAATTCTTGATTTGCCATGAGCTCGGTTGTGTAGTACTGTACGTACTGGCAGAATAAAGGTGGTGCAAGAAATCCTACAGCCCGAGTTCCGACCTGCTCTCTGGAATGATGGAATTCCCAACGTCCAAAGACTGTGCAGAACCCAACACAACGAACATTGATGGAGTAGTGTGTGTATCTGCCTGCATTGTTCAGCATTGTTCAGCATTGTTCGGCATTGGTGATGCCCTCCCAATGTACAAATGCTGTCGTGCGGTGTGCCGGACAGTCTGTCAAACTCGAGCCGTTCCAATTTGTTCTCGGTTAGCTCAAGCCCTCGTAAATCCGCCGACGATCAACTGGTCAAGCTTCTGTAGCCTGGTGGCCCGCTGCCAGAATAAGCTTCCGCACGTCATGTAGTTCATGTCAAGCCCCATCCTTGTTCTGCACGGCGTACAGTACTCTGTTTGTGAATATCGTGCGCCGTTCCCAGTCTTCTGTAACCAGTTAGGTCGCAACTTGCGAATCTGGAACCGAGCTTGTATCTGCGCAAACAATCAGCCGTGATGTCTCGTTTGCGTGGCCATTGTCACTGTACGGAGGTACAGTCTTCTTGTTTCTTAAGTTCTCAAGACACATTGCCACTCGCCGTTGAAATCTCTGTCGTTGAGCTCAGGCATCCTTCAGTTCTTCGGGGGATTGAAGGTCAACAACTTCCCTTGTCAAAACGTCAGAGTAGTTGTGGTAAATGCCTCTGAATTGATACATTCGAAGAAGTAGAAGTAAGTCGCATGTTTCTCGGGAGAGTCTTCCTTTCGTCTCCAAAGTTTTCTCGGCGACCAATGTCCTGTAGACTTTGGGGCTCGGAGTTCGGAGTGGTGGAAGAGATGATCTGCGTCGTGGCTCTTTTTCTCCATTTTTTCCCCTTTTCACCATGCACCAGTCTAGATTCCACGTTCGATAATTCTCTGCTTTACTCCATATCTTGAATTCTGAGCTCAGCAATTACAATTTATGCCGTCTTGGTGGAAGGATCTGCTATTTAATATCCCTTTCTTTCATTCTCGTTATCAGCCCGGTATCAGTACTGCATACTTGCCAATTCTTCCCATGCTATGGATCAACAAGAGCTATGGTCAGATGAACATCCGAGAAGTGGGTGTCTCAGAATCGACTTGCCTCGATACAATATCAGCCTTTCCCATTTCATTCGGAATTGTCCGACTCTTCTCGCGTGGAAGAGTGAAGACGCGAACGCGGCCCCTTCTTCAAGTATAACCTTGTCAATTATCCTTGCTAGATTGTGGGTGCATGTATCAATCAAGCGTATTGGGGAAAGAGCGCTACAAGACGGAGATATTTGCTATTCGGTCAAACTCAAAAATTGGATCAAAGTGGGTCTATGATAGCGACCGAGCCCTCGTTGAGCTATTGTGTTTTGTGTGGCGCGTTTTATGTGTGGGAAATAGGCAGTTGACAGTCTGCGACTTATATAACTTATGCTTGCCTCATCGGCTTTCATGCGTCAAGTTATCGTTATCCTTACATATTTGACTTCTCTCAAACCTGAATAAGGGCCGGCCTGTCGTGTTGGCTGGGTGTTGGAATTTTCTCACACTTTAGTACTGTTCGTTCGAAATGGGTTATACGACGAAGGGCAATGGCCCCGCTCTATTGACTACGAGCATCGTTTCGATTGTGTTGACTTGGGTCTTTTTCGCGGTGCGAATCTACACTCGGGTATTTTTGACAAAAGTTTGGAAAATCGAGGATTGGCTCTTCGTCGCCAGTCAAGTAAGCCACTTTTGTTGAGAATGTGAATATGGGCTTCTAACACAACTCAGGGGAGCTTTTTCATCTACGTGATCATATCCCTGCAATCAACTTTACACGGAAATGGTCAGCGCAACAAGGATATCGATGAGCTTGACATTCCAATTGCCATGCACGTAAGGATACTGATATATTTGTTTTGAGATCAGGAGTTGACACCAAATAGTACTTCTTTTGGGGAGAGATTCTCTACATTACTACTGCACTTTTAATGCGTCTTTCAATTGGCTTCTTTATCCTAAGAATCATGGTGCAGAAGGCTTTCATCTGGACGATTCGCTCAACGATGGTTATCATTACACTAGCAACAGTGATGAATCTGTTCTACACAATCTTTCAATGCAAGCCGATCCGGTATTTCTGGCTGCAGTTCTCTGGCCTGCCAGGGAGATGCCTCCCAGCTCCTCAGGTCCAAGCCTTGTCAATTGCCTAT
>JBAMDN010001017.1:0-27901 GCA_037074945.1 Tetracladium marchalianum
TACCCTACCTCCTTACGCTACGCGACGACAAAAACACATGTCTTCGATTCTCTCATGAGCTTGCCCTGTGTATCCGAAGGCGAAGACAAAACACAATAATCCTGACTCGTCACCATAGCTTTACGGAAAGACTCTCTAATCGGTACTATAACCTTAGACATTAGAGAATGGCAAATGCTAGTATTGCATATCGTCACTACGGCCACTACAGTTTACAACATCACCTCCGCCACTCGAGAGAGGTCATACAAAGAACGCCACCATCCATACCTCATACCTCGAATGTTCAACAAAGGTAGGGCGTAGCACATACGGTATACGCAAAAGCAAACGAACGCGAAGCACGAAGCACGAAGCACGAAGCACGAAGCACGAAGCACGAAGCACGAAGCACGAAGCACGAAGCACGAAGCACGAAATCAACAGATAATCTCCCACTCTTCTTGCAAGAAAGTAAGAAGGAAGAACAATTCCTAAAGAACAAACAATGGCAGACCTCCGCCACTCCACCGATGGACCCTCCCCCTACTCCCCAGAAGGCTACGACGAATCCCTCCTCCCCGACTACGATACCGATTTCATCTCCATCGAAGACATCCAAGCCTTTGCCAGTGCGCTCAGCGCACCCGATCCTCTCCCCGGCGGCGGTGACGATGCGAGTAGTGTGTATGGCTTGACGAGTCGGAATAGTATTGTGATCGACGGGGGTGTGGAAGGGAATGGAAATGGTAGTGGAATGGCGAGCGCGAGGGAGAGTAGGAAGGGCTCGATTGCAGGATTGTGGGGGAGGAGGGGGAGTTCGAGCGGCTTTTTTAGTGGGGGTGGGGGAGGAACGGGCTCGGATGGGGGAATGTTGAGTCCGAAGGGGATGGGAGGTGCTGCTGCGAGGGAGAGCAGAGAGAGTTTGTTTATTACGGCGCAGAATGATTGGGCTCCCGTGGGGTCTCCTGTTGGGGCGAAGAAGAGAGCCGGGTCTACACATTCGACTTCGGGAGCGAAGGCGGGTTCAAGGACGACGACAGAGGGGAGTGGGAATTCAAATCCGAATGGACGACGAACGAGGAAGAAAGATCGGAAGAGGAAACAAAGGAGGAGTAGCGACGAGACAAGGGAAGGTTATCTCTATACCATTCTCGCGTGGCCACTACTCGCTGTAGTAGGCGCCTGGATCGCGGGACTTGGAGTGAGCTATTTGAGCACACGAATGTATATCTGGTTGTATGAGCATTTCGTGGCGTGGAGGGGAAAGAGAAATAGATTGAGAGTGAAGTTGCATGCCACGGACAATTATGCGGATTGGGTCAAGGAAGCCAGGGAACTTGATCATTATTTAGGGAATGAGAGCTGGAAGGAGATTGATGAGTATGCGTATTATGATCATAAGACTGTGAGGAGGGTGGTGGATCAGTTGAAGAAGTTTAGGAGGAGGGTGGAGGCTGTTACTACTGGTGGTAATGGTGGGGGGAGGGGAGTGAGAGATTGAAGGCAGTCGAGGATTTGAAGGCGTTGGTGGATGCGTGCGTGAGAAATAATTTTGTGGGTGTGGAGAATTCGAGGTTATATTCGCAGACATATTATGGGACGAAGAATCTGGTGCAGGAGTTTGTGGACGAGGGTATGTTTCTTCCCTGTTTTTTTATCTTCTTTTTGCTTTGTGGGGTGGTTGAACGATGGTTGAAATCAGGAAGAATTTGGCTAATCAGAGATAGTGGAACGTGGAATTACTATTCTCTCAGCAACAGATCTTCTGGATGCCGAAGAGAAGCGAAACCTGTTCAGAAAAATGAATACCAACTTCGGTCGAACAGCACTCTGTCTATCTGGCGGTGCATCTTTCGCCTACTACCACTACGGTGTAGTCAAAGCTCTCCTCGACGCTGATCTCCTCCCTGAAGTCATTACTGGAACCTCCGGTGGTGCTCTTGTTGCAGCACTCGTAGCAACGCGTACAAATGACGAGCTAAAGAAATTGCTTGTTCCAGCATTGGCAGGAAAAATTAATGCTTGCTCGGAATCCTTCACAACCTGGATACCAAGATGGTGGAAGACGGGGGCACGATTTGATTCGGTTGAGTGGGCGAGGAAATGTAGCTGGCATACCAGAGGAAGTATGACTTTCAGAGAGGCGTATGAAAGGACTGGAAGAATCTTGAATGTTTCTTGTGTTCCTGCTGATCCGCATTCTCCAACGTAAGTTCTCGCTTACAGTAAGCCCCAAATCAAAACAAACACAAAACTAACGACCACCTTTCTCTAGTATCCTAGCAAACTACCTCACGGCTCCTGACTGCGTAATCTGGTCCGCAGTTTTGGCTTCTGCTGCGGTTCCTGGCATTCTCAACCCTGTCGTTCTTATGACCAAGAACCACGATGGCTCACTATCTCCCTATTCCTTTGGTCATAAATGGAAAGATGGCAGCTTACGTACCGACATTCCCCTCAAAGCACTCAACCTCCACTTTAACGTCAACTTCTCCATTGTCTCACAGGTAAACCCACATATCAACCTCTTCTTCTTCTCCTCGCGCGGCTCCGTCGGTCAACCAGTAACTCACCGTCGCGGTCGCGGCTGGCGCGGAGGTTTCCTCGGTAGCGCAACAGAGCAATACCTCAAACTCGATCTGAACAAATGGTTGAAAGTCGTTCGCCACCTCGAACTCCTACCCCGGCCCCTGGGTCAAGATTGGAGTGAGATCTGGCTCCAGCAATTCTCAGGTACAATCACCATCTGGCCGCGCAGCATCGTCAGTGATTTCTGGCGTATTTTATCTGATCCCGACCCGAGAAGATTAAGTAGGATGTTACATGTAGGCCAGCAGAGCGCGTTTCCGAAGTTGAAGTTCTTGGGAAATCGGATGGCGGTTGAGAGAGCCATTGAGAGGGGGAGGAAGGCCAGTAGGAGGGTGGATTATGATAGTGATGAGGATGGGTTTGTGAGAGGCGTGTTGGGTGGTGGGAGGAGTGGGACAGAAGGAGAGACGGAAGGGGATACGGATGGTGATGTCGTTGGGAGTACGGAGGATGAGGAGGAGAGAGAGGAGAGGGAGAAGGAGGGGTTGTTGAGGGATTTGGAGGAGGTGGGTGTTGTGGCTGATAGTGGTGGGAGCCAGTAGTGTGGTAGCGATGGAGGAAGTTGG
The DNA here is from genome assembly GCA_037074945.1 of Tetracladium marchalianum. NCBI lineage: Eukaryota > Fungi > Ascomycota > Leotiomycetes > Helotiales > Tetracladium > Tetracladium marchalianum. The sequence continues at coordinate 3,138 of JBAMDN010001017.1, forward strand.
GAGAGTGAGAATTGAGAAATGAGGACGGGGAAGATAGATATACCATGAGCAAGCATAAGTAATGAGTGATGAGAGAGTGAGCGCTAGATAAAAGAATTTGAAAATGAATCAGATAACGCCATTTTACCTGTGATGTGATGTTCACTACAATCGCAACGTACAGCCTCGTTATTTTTCCAAGTAGCTATCCCTACCAAGATCATTAATTGGGAAAAGACGACTTAATTAAAAGGCAAAAGAATGATAGAAAAATCAAAGATGTGTCAGTGCAAAGGCTTGTCTCCAGCCGAATCTCGTACGGTGGAATTATTAAAGTAGAAAAGATAGTTTCCAATTCTGGTTCTGAGGTTTTGTACTAAAGTTTTTTTTTCATTTTCATTTTCAAGTATCGAGAAAGTCGTTTTCAACGGCGAGGGTGTGAGGCTGATCTTCTTCTAGCACTGACTGCTAGACTTCGCGGTGATATAGCATATGCCTCAAGACAGACGGTAATGGATGGGCGTTCCCATATATCAGAGACTCCGCTTTTCTTGGCTCGAATGCATATCCTCATGCCCTTCTGTAGCTAGTGAGTCGATAGCCACTATCTTACGTTCTCTTCAAAATTTCGGCAGTACCTCTCTCCAGGGCCAAGTCTCAATCTCTCTCTTTCAATTTCCTCTTCTCCCTTTTACTCACCACACATCCTCCGGCCTAACCTCCCACTTTTCCCCATCTGTCCTTGTATGCTCCCCCTTCACATCCCTCGCCAAGCCCTTCCTCATATCATACGCATCCTCCCCCCCATCCTCTTCCCCAGTCCCACTACTCACATTATCACTATAATACTCTAACACCGTCCTAAACACACTATAACCCAACCCCTTATAAAGCGCCTGCGCAATTTTGTTACTCTTCCGCACGAACAGATCGACGAACCAGGCGTTGTAGTTGTCGCCGGCTGATTCGAGGGATGTGGTTAGTGTGCGTGCGAGACCGAGACGGCGCGCGTGTGGTGCGACGGTGAGGGCGGTGATGTGCGCGTGGTAGGGGAGGTAGTGCGGGGAATGGAGGAGGTGTGAAGGGGAGGATTCGAGTTTGGACATCACTATTTTGCCGTGTTAGTTTAATAGCATCAGGAGGGAGGGGGAGGAAGGGTAGGTTGGAAGGTTGGAACACACTGTATGCGTCGATCGTCCCATCTTGACCTTCGGCTACGTTGAAGAGATGCGGCCAGCGGGCGATGTAGGAGAAGTAGAAGTTGAGGTCGTAGGTTTCGGTGAGGGGATCGAGGTTGGTGGGGTTGAATTTGAAGATGTCTGTTGCGTGGAAGGGGCGCAGGGAGGTCATTTTTTGGTGTAATTCCCGGTAGGTATTTTTGATATGGGATATTAGAAGGGAGAGTTGTTTATGGTTGTTGGGGGTTGTGAGAAGATCAGGTGGATTTGAAGTCAGGGTGGCTGTTATTGTCGTCGCTGTCGTTCGTGAAGTTCACTTGACATTTTTTAGGAGGGGGATGAAGCGAGACATCACGAACCAGTCTCCAAGTCACTTGCTTGCACTACCACCAAAACTTAATATCACCCGAGACATTGAATACAAACTCCTCTAACAATCAATCGTAGCTTTGCTGCTGTTTGCATCTTCACTCTCGAAGAGGTCAAAAGATCAATAAACAAACAGCAAATACCTTGTCACGGCACATACATACGCATTGCTTGCAATCTGCTGGGTCTCCGCCAATCGCGAACTCACGAGCCTCAAGACGACCCGAATTTCCAAAGAAATAGCATGAACAAGCAACACCACTAATTCCCCAATTTCCCCAATCCCTGAACCCTTCCACCCCAAACACCGATCGACTATCAAAACAATCGAAATCTCCCCTTCTCAACACTTGACGACGCGTTTTTTGTACGTGATTTTATGCTTTCCCCCTCTCCTCGTCTCGCTCAAACTCCACAAAGAACAACGTCTCGGTTTTTGGGTTTCGAAGAAAAAGAAGCAAATAAGGATTTGGTCACTTTTTTCTTTGTATTTGGGAGAAGGTAGAAATAAGTATCCTCACCGTTCTGCTGCAAACTGGACGACTATCACAGCTTCACGCATACCTTTGCCATGCCTTCCTCCCCGAGAACGCCGCGGCATAGTCGACATCCCTCAGCGATAGATGTGTCCTTCACCTCTCCACCCTCCCGCGATCGCAGACTTTCAAAAGCATCTATGAACTCCCCCTCTTCGCCGAATCACAGACATAGCATCGCGCGCTCGGATTCAATAGGAAATGATGTCTTCAGCAGCAGCGGTGGAGGAGGAGGGGGAGCGGCATCGAATGGCCTGGGTAATTTGGCAGATGAGTTGGCGGATGCGTGGGATGACGAGGAAGAAGAGGACGATGACGAGCCAGATATGAACTTCCAGGAAGCTGGCAAGGATGAGGAAGATGGAGGTGCTACGCGGGATAGTGGTGTTGATGTCGATGTGAATGCTTCGCCGAATGGAAAGGTGCAGAATCTAGCGCTGCCCGCTGTTGGGGCACATGCGAATGGTCATCATAGGCGGATGAGAAGTGATTATGATGGGAGTGATTATGGGGAGGAGTCTGATTTGGATAGTCCGGGGATGTTACCGCCCGGGTTGGTGGCGAGGATGGATTTGGTGGAGAGTTTGGCAAGGAGGGGGACGGAGGATAATGGGAGTGAGCGGGATGGGGTGGTGAAGAGGGTGATAGAAGAGTTGAAGGATTTAGGGGGGCAGTCGAATGTTGAGAGTAGTGCTTCTAGGTACTTACTTCCCTTCCCTTCCCATTGTATTCCATATCATTTTTGGAAACCAGAAATCTAACAGGAAACAACAGACTCATCACAGCCCATTCCGCTCTTTCAACACATCTTCTCCACCAAACAAGAGCCCTCCAATCCCTAGCTTATCCCCTCTTCTCCCCCGGCACCCTTCCTCCAGACGAGGAGACAATCGAAGATCTCCTCCCTCTTCTCACCACCCTCTCAGAATCAATGCCACGCCCCACAACAGCAGCATTCAACTCCCTCACTCAGCTCCACGCTCTCACAGCCGATCTCATCCAAAATATAAATTATCTCTCCGATACGCTACACATGTCACGTCAAACGACCACAATGGCAACCCGTCGATTGAAGAGCGCGAGGGAACAGGTAGCCGAGATGAGGAAAGAGGAGGAAGAGAGGGAAGAGGGGGAGAGGTGGTTGAGCAAGGGGAATTGGAGTGAGAGATTAGGGAAGAGGGAGTGTGCGGGTGTTTGTGGCGATGTGGTCGGTGGGTTTGAGGAGGTGTGTAATTCTTGGAGGGATAGGTTATTGGCACAGGAAGTTATTGGTGTGGCTTCTTGAGCGTTGTCTCTTATCTTCAATATTATCTTCGGCGGCGGAGGACTGATTGGATGCATAGGTGAAAGGATGGTTGGAAGGCACAGAGAAATAGAGGGCGGAAGTGTCTAATTTGGCGAATTGGTCAGGATTCTCTAAAATATAAATGAATGAATGGATGGACGGATGGGTGGGTGTTTTTTGAAATATTGAATAATGAATTGGGCGTTGTTGGGTTCAAGCAGAGGCAGCCGAACTTTTGTGTTGGGGTGGGAGTGAGGGGGTTTTGGTATAGACAGACGAAAAGACAAGAATGAATCGATATCACAATAGAATTATAAATGAAAGAGAGATGATTGACAACTCAGCCCGGGATATTAGGTGTTGTAGCATTGAGGGTTTGATGTGTGCGTGACTTTGTGACGAAACACTCAGGTAAGTACATGCTATGTCCCTATTCTTCCAAGAGCAGAGGAGTGTAGCCGTGGTATCGAGTCTGTTCATAAGCCGCTCGTCAGCGTCAACACTATCACACCCAGCTAGGATTCAAACTGGATTCGAGATCTGTCAGCAAGACCAAAGAAAGACGTATTAACAGGCATCTACAGAGACGTACGTTTTTATTGATCGTTTGGAGAATAATGTTTTACATTTGTTGACATACAAACGATTCGTCGAGTTAATGACGCGCGAGGAGTTGAACTTGCCAGCGTGCGATTTCGGAGCCTCGACATCGCCTCTTCTTGGTATTGAGTCAACAATATACTGTACAAGGTGGTTTATTACAACCCAGCTTGCTGCAGATGATATCCAGCCCAAGGCTGAGTGCGCCAAGAGTACGCAGGAGAAGGGAGTCTGTTGTACAGTACAGTAAGGAGTGTGACAGCTCTATATCCCAGCGAAACTGAGGGGCGCAATTTGGCACTTACAGTCTATGAAAAAACGGTATTAGGGCCATTTGTGAATTTTGCAATCTATACTCCGAGGCAGAAAGGCTGAGGATGGTGGGGGCACTGAGGACATCCCATGGTCAACTTCGCAAATGATCGATAACCAGAGCTTTCTTGAGGCTGTGAGTTCTCGAAGCCTAACTCAAACGACTGGTCGATAGGGAGAAAAGATTTTGATACTTCTACTTGGCGGCAATCAGGCTGAGTATGTGCAAAAGGCAACTCATAGGACAACTCGTAGGACAACTCGTAGGGCACATTTCTGCCTTGTACGGATTCTCATGGCCGGAACTTAGTTCTGCTTGAAGCAGTGAGAGTTTTGAAAGCAATGAGAGTCTTGGGAAGAACTAAAGAGAAAAGAGAAAACGCGAGAGCGCGCACGTGTGGCTAGCGAGAATGAAGTCCGGAAGCTTTCCAGAAGTGGTACCGGTAGGTTTTATGTTGTCTCTTCGCATTTGTCTGCAGCAGCTGATAGTTCTGAAAAGGGAAAGATGGCACGGCACCGGAGGATAAAAGAGAAGACTTGAAGGTTACCCGGTTCTCAGCACGGTTCTGGTGGTTCTAGCTACTTGGAGATGTTCGTATCTATATACGCGAGATGACGGAGGGATGCTTTTCTTTTCTTCTTTCACTTTTCTGCCCAGATTGGTTCATAACTTCCAAACTTTGAGTAAGTCCTTGAGAGATATTACAGCACAGAAATGTGTCAAATACAGCCACCGGGACTTGCAGCTGAAGTTCGCCCAACACTTCTTGTGTATACCTCATCGCCCGAAGCAGACTAGCAAACAGTAATGTCAACAAGGCCTACATACAAATGACGTTCCAACAAGTGGAGAAAGCTGTATCTCGTTTCATTATCTTTCCTTTTATTTGGACATTTTTATTTTCGCAGGTTACTGAAATCGTGTACATCCTGCGGGCGTGATCTGAGGTTGATACCCTTGAATTGACAACTTGTCTTTGATTTGCTTCTTTCAGAATTACATCAATAGACGAGACTTCCTGGAAACTTCAAAACCATCACCATTTCAGAGACATGTCTTCGGTAGACAATTAAGCTCTGTTTGACACGCCGATGGAGAAGTAGCTGCTTTGTGCCTGATTTAGTATTTTTTAGCCGAAGCAGGACGGAGATTGAATCGCTACCTGGCCGTAGTCAAGATTATATTTCTGGTTGTCTTATTTTTTGCTGGCGCGGTATAAGCGAGTAAGACGTATTTTGACACGAGCAATCCTCCTAAACCAATTGATTTGGCTGAGGAGTGGAAAATATCTTTTCGGGAGAGCGGAACATCAGACGTTGCTTTTGCGAAGGAAATTTTAGCGATTTTATTTAGTTTTCAAGGATGGGAAAATGCTACCTTTGTGAGGAGTCTCCTCTACTTCCATTGCAATCTCTTGACCTACTCATGTTGGGCGTGATCTGACGTATTCGGTTGTTTTCAGGCCACTGGAGAGATTCCGCATCGCAACCATGGTAATTTCGGAAGGGCTTCAGGCTAGCTGTCTTCACCGTTGGAAGTATATATATCTTCATGTCACGACCGTTCTTGTAAGTCGCTTCATTTCTCTCTTTTTCTTCTTCTCCACTCCTGGTTGCTTTTCGCTTCCTTCCTTCTCTCTTGCTCTTTCCTTCTTCATTAGTACATTACTCCCTCCTCCTCCTTACCGCTCCTGCCTTCTCATCACCACCACTTCTTCTTTCCTAGTTCACCAACTCCCTCATCATCTCCCGCCATCTCCCATTATCTTCCAGCTTATTGTCTCATATCCTCATATCCTCATATCCTCAACTCCCAAATATCCCCTCCAACCCCAACAAGACTAACAATCCACAACCAGCTCGACGCAACACCCTACTATATCCTCAGAGGCGGCGGCCAACGCATATTCTACGCCCCTAAACTCTTCAACAACTCCATCGCATCCCAGCAAGCATGGTCCATTCTCTACACCATCTCCTCCCTCGGCAGTCTAAACTCAATCATCTACACCTTCTTGCGCATCAAGCAGGCCATCGGTGCCGCACACATTCTCCCCTGGTCCTCCACCTGGGAAAAGGACGACCTCATCTATCGCAACGACCGCTACGATAACATGCACAAATCTCCCCAGGGCGGACTTATCTTGCACTGGGCCATAAGTGCCATTGTCATCGCTGGCACTGCGTGGATGAGCAATATCAATGAGGTAACAACGCTTCCTGGAACCTTGCAGACGTATGTGCATTGTTTTATTCTGACTGAGTACTTCTTCTTCTTCTTCTTCTTTCCCACAATGCACAAGAGTCAATTTCTTGCTGATGTCATGTTTGCCTGATCAGTGGTTCTGAGCGCAACTTTCCTCCGCCTTCGTACGTGCGAAAGAGCTCTCAACATCGAGATCCCATCTGTAATTTCCTTCCGCCCCTCCCAATGAAAGGGCATCCCACATCCCTTTCTTGTCTTCATCCTTATGCTCTACTTTGGCGCTAATGGAGTAATTCTAGTGATTAACGTAATCCCGCCCTACCAAGCTACCGATGGCGCCTTTGCTACCTTCCCTGGCTACGTATTGATGACCATCACTTTGGCGTCGTGCTCTTCGGGTTCGTATATTATGTGCTTGTGTTTGGGGCGGCCGTGTGGTCAATTCAGAACAAAGCGATAGGGAAATGGGAATTTGGAGGCGGGGGGGCTGGGACGATGTGGCTGGATGGTTGGTGGGTGTAAGGGTGTCGGTGGAGAAGGACAAAGAGTATTACATTAAGTCGGAGAGAGTGAATCGGTGTGGGAGGAGGTGGAGGGTGAGGTGTCCATTAAAACAGAAGTGGAGGGTGAGTTAAAGAAGCCTCCTACCCCTAACGTTGCTTGAATATGAGTGTATAGACATGTGCTAATTTTGGGCCGCCCTTTAGCATCCTGGAACTGGAAATGGAATTTTTAATGCATTCGGAGCCCATAACGAAAGTGGGGACAAAAGCCAGGGATCAAAAAACCATAACAGACGACACACACATCGAACAAAGTCCCCCCTCCCCCCACACGTGTATATACCAAGTTCTGGTATTAGTTCTTTGGCGGGAAAAGAGGTTTGGATCCAAACAGAACTCCGGGAGCAAAATTTGGACAGAAATTGAGAGATTATCATTTGAATTAATTGTGAAGTAGTTCAGGAACAAAGCATCATGCCCTGTGGTAATACTCTGTCGACCGCCGAGGTTTGATAGACGAATGAAATTGGAGGACTTGAAGATAGACGGCAGATAATTCATGGAGACATTGGAATATGATTGGCAGATAGTAATCTTTGTATTGTATACTACTTACAAAGAGAGAAAGAACAATTGCCTCTTTACAAAACTCTATATGGCGTGCATGGAATAATAGAAGCCAGTTGAAATCAATAGCCGTGATGGAAAAACTAGACACTTGACCAAAGCAACGCTCAAACTTACCTGGCGCCAGCCAATCTCTTATTGATACATCCGTTCAGGGCGTTGATGGTGATAGGAACCTCGCACTTCAACACGAGATGTCCCAAGCAAGGTCAACTATACGATCCCAAGCCACTTTGACATTTTGACTTTAGCATATAAAGAGTGTGAAGAAACAAATACTGCATAACCAATATAGAACCACTCGGTTTAAGCTTCAACCTCATGCCGTAAAATCTTACATTTTGTTGAGCAAGAGAGTATTTCAGCTCCGAAGGTAAAAAGTGCTTTTATTCTTGGCGATGTTACACAACACCTACAAAAGACCACAAAAATGTCAGCCACCACATTGGCAAAACAGGGATGTTACCTTTCTCTCTCATGAACCAGAGAGCGTAGAGTGAATAGACGGAGTGTGTATGTCATAATGTTTGGACGAGTGTATGTGTGGTTTGACAGTGGGATGCGAAGGAAGTCTGGAGTTGACATATGTGTTTACGGAAGAGTTGCCTAAATGCGACTGCATTTTGTTTTGTGTCTTTGTGTATGATGATGGAAGGAAGGCGGAAGTGTGTTATGGCAAAGTGTCAATGATCTAGCGAGTTTATTGAGTTCGTACTGACGAGCACGTTGAATGTTTGTTTTTGTAGTTGTTCACGGAAAACTGTAGTTTTGGTATCGAGATTTCTGTTTCAGGCGACTAAGTCGAGAGAAGACGAGACAGATCCTTCGTAGAAAGGCGTATGGCTGATATTGCAATGTTCCCCTTTTTGATGTAAAAGAAACCCTGCCTTTTGCGAAAGAAGCCTGCGTAATAGTTGTACAAGGTGTGAGGACGAAACATGAGGTGCTGTAGGCTGTCTGATCGTAATAACGCAGTTTTTCCTAGGGAAAAAAGACACCGGAACAACCATCGAATAGGCTTGATCCTGTGCCGAAAACCCGCAGACCCGAATGTACGTCGTTCCGAATAGAGACCATGAAAAGAAGAGCAGAAAAGAAAGCCTGAAATCGCATTCGAAGGAACGCACCATCCATCAGCGTCGCCGTGATACATCGCTTTTAATCCGCCGAATGGTTGTGAAAAATGCTCTCCCCAGCCGATCGAAGCTTTGGACCCCAATAATGACAAAAGAAAACTGAAGAGGCCCATAGTGAAGCAACCCGCATCAAAGAAAACCGCAGATCCAAAGGCTTGGCTGTTTCGTGCGATTTAACGAGCTGGTCGCTCACCTGGATTTGTTAGTTTTTTAATATTCGCGCTTGAATCGTTGAGATTCGCCATCATCATAGCCATATCTACCGTAAGGCTGCTCCCCACGAGGCTCGGCACGAGGAGCTGGGTCGCCGAAGTTTCCTGGAGCATCACGTTGAGGGCGCTCGCTGCGCTCAGAGTACCCGCGATCACCGTAGCCACCACCTACGATCAGAGTTAGTTTGAAATTCAAGTCATAAATGGAATACACGGTGTTCTTTACCTCCACGGCGGTCGTCGCCACCTCGTCGGTCGTAGCTGCGATCATCACGGTATCTATCGTTGCGAGGAGCGTAGTCATCACGATCACGTCCATAACCTGTGGTCTCGTTAGTGCCATGTGCAAGATTTTATGCGTCCCGTAGACGTCGACCGGCGAGCGAAACATCAAACATACCTCGATCACGGTCATCTCGGCGTCCATAGCCTGTGTGGAATGACTTAGCTTGAGCCCAACAGAGGATAAAAGAAAGCTGCAGGTTTATTCAGCTCGCTGTAGCACTTACCTCCGCCTCCACGGTACTCATCACGACCGCCATAGCCTGAAAACGAGTCAGTCAGGCATTTCAACAAGCATTTTAAAACACAGGTGCGGCTTACCTCGGAAGTCATCACGGCGTCTGTCACCATATCCACGGGGAGGACCACGCGGCTCGTCTTGTACTGATTTTAGCTAATGTGTTGAATATTGGGGAAATGAAAGACTTACCTCGCTTTGGTGGACCAAAGTACTTGCCAGGGGTTGGGGTACGAGGACGGGAACGGCGAGCCTTCTCAATGCTCAAGGTTCGGCCTTCGATCACCTCTCCCTGAAGTCCCTCCTTGGCAGCATCAGCTTGCTCGGCAGTGACCATCTTGACGAAGCCAAAGCCACGAGACTCCTTGGTGTGGGGATCAAGCATGATTTGGCACTTCTCAACATCACCATACTTCTCGAAGAGGCGCGTGACTTCTTGCTCAGAGAGACGTGGGTGAATGCCAGTCACGAAAAGGTTGGAGCCTGGGTTGATTGCACCATCATCTTGAGGGGGGGGACCGCCACGATCACTCTTTGGAGGACCACTGTGTAATGTATTAGACTCGTGCGCATCAGATGATCGAAGTTGAGGTAGTACTGACCGGCTGTCGGCATGGCCGTTACCATTTGGCGAAGCAGATCGACGGGCACCTCCTCGAGGGCTGTCGTTGCGTCGGGTTGGGCGAGGAGACGCGCTGCGCTCTCTCTCACGCTCGTAACGGGGAGCGTCGTCTAGACGTTGGAATTATGTTAGTTTGCTGTTGGTAACAAGCCCACAAGACGGTTAGGATGAGACAGTTTAATGGCGGCATACCCTCGTAGCGAGCAGGGTTCTCGTTCTCGTAGTCCATGGAAGCCATCTTGATGAGCTGTGTTCTTGCAAGTGCGCAAGGTCGTCCAGGTGTTGTCAAGGAAAGTGTTGTGTAAGGCTGGAAAGGAGTCCAAACTCGGCAGAAATGGTCTGCAGAGATGATAGGAAGCTGGGGAAAGAGTCTCGATGAAGGTCGAGATGAAAATATGAAGATGTGGTGAGAATGTCGTTGGAAGCAGGAGATGGAAAGTGTCAAGTCGAAGCTCGCAAGGTGACAAAAGAATTTGGAGAGGCTCGACCGCGCAGGCGCTAGATGTATTGGGCTTAGCTTGATATTTGCCTTGCATGAATTGGTCTTGGCAAGCTGAGGTTCGTCGTGATGATCACTTCGGAAGGGAGGATGAATGGAAGAGTGAAAGAGTGAGATCCTGGATTTTCAATATGGTTGTTGTTCAATTGCGCCTTCTCCTAAATTTCAGTAGTAGTGGGTTGATCGCCAAAGTTACTTTGAAATTTTGGAAACGCATTTCTTTGTTTACCTCATCAGCGCTTGTCTTGATACTTACTTCGTCAATCTTCCCACTCATCTGAATTGTACGAGGTAGAAAAGGGTAAAATCATCCATACATTCATTTGTAGTCATTTTCATGGCTTCTGATCGATACCTATCGTCTGACTCTAACTATCTGGGTTGTTTCCACATTCCACTGTTGCACAATTTTGTCATTTCTATTTCAGCGAAACAATCAACTTCGCCGTTTTACAATTCCATCTGCTGGCCCTCCAAATCGATCACATCAAGTACCTTTGCGGGCTCATCATCTAAGAAGCTCAATGCCTCCACGGCCTCGCCGCCACATGCTCTTTCCAGAGCGAGGAAAGCGAAGTGTCCACCCACGACTGGACGAGCTTTGAAGGCATTGCCTGGGAAACCACCCGTACCTTCTGTATCATAGAGATCCGTGAGCGGAGAATCTGAATACATTGGTTAGTTTGTTCATGAATTACGTTGGCTTTGCGTTGTGCAGATAATCGAGGGGTTCTCCTACCAGTCGAAGTCTCATTCACCCACAAGGCAATGGAATCTACAATTTCTTCGCGAACTTGTTTGCTCGCCACAGCCACGGCGAAAAATTCCCAATCGCTCTTTGTGTAAAGGTGTCTGCTGTCCAACGGTAGTCCATATCTTTGGCGCACGTTATGATACCAATCACTTGAGATTTTGTAGATCTTGTCGCTCACGAAGCCACTTTTCAGCGACTGTACATCAGGAATAATGGGTCGCTGTCCCTTCCCAATACTTGGGATAGCTTCAGTCTCCGATTTGATTGGTAGATGGAAGCAGAGTAAAGAGTCGGCAAAGAGATTGTACAGTGTTGTCCAGCTGCCATACCAAGTGTATGCCAATTTGGCATGGGTTCCATCTCGCGAGATGGCGTATTCATCCTCCCACAACTTGATGTAGGTCTCGGAGACGTTGCGATAATATTTTGCGTCTTCGGATTCTCCAAGAGTAGCAGCAATCTCTGACATGGCCCTGATTCCAATAATTCCTTTTAAGGCAAGATTGGTCTGATTTGCGAGCCAGCCCGCAAAATCATCCGTGGACAGTTGGTTGCTGGGGATAAGAGCTTCGCGGATGAGATATCCTGTCCACTGTTTCCACAGCTTGTAGGATTTCGCTACCCATTTTTTGGCTTGCTTCTCACCCTTTCCAGATACAGGTCCACCAAATGTATCATCCATGCCATCAGAATCAATATGAAGTGGAAACTGTCCTCGAGAAGACTCAACATAGTTTTCTGCTCCAAGAGTGGACCAAATGCTGGCAGGTTTGGTGTCGTATTTGAGAGAATTGACAAGAGCCAGTCCCATGATGAGAATGTTTCCACACTCCTCCACGGGCATATATTCGTCTCTGCCGTCTGGATGACCGGTAGCATTGGGGAAAGATGAGCCCAAATCATGCATGGCATAATCATTTCTGCCTACTTTTAGTATTTGTCATTGCAAATGAACCTAAACTTACGGATATTGTCCACTGCCCATATGCTCCAAGAGCGGTTCTAGCAAGTACGCCAGCCATTTCGGGTTGGTGTACAAAAAGAACGGGAAGGCAGGATAAATGACATCAATTGTGTTCATGTTTCCATCTGACGAGATCTCCTTGAAGAAAATGACAGGGTCGTCCGGAGTGCCCGCGAAACTGCAAGCACCGAGAACTTGACGGGCACTCAATGCAAGAATGTCTTTGTAATCCTCCGATCCAGATTTGAGAGCATCAATTTCAAGCTGCCGTGAGTAATTACTCGCCAGGCTGAAGGCTTTGTCAAAATCATAGTAATGGAAATAGAGAAGCTCATCAGCAGTAAGGTAGTAGGAGGCCCATAATGGCTTCATCAACGTCAATCCTCTTGCAGATGCGAATTGGATGACAGGGTCTTGAATATGTGCCAATGTGAATGTAACACTATCATGAGTCTTTCCGCTCTTTGCAGAAGTTCCATTGAGCACAAATGACTTGGAAAATGCAAAGACAGGCTCCTCATCCATGATTGCTCTGAAATTTCCGTCCACGGTATTGCCTAGGGTTCCGGTCTTGGAGAAGCGCTGACGCAGAATCGCGGATGTTCCAGCTTGATGTTGGACGTCTGCAGGTCCGCTAAAATGCAATGTACCCCATTCTGCACGATCGGCATCTTCTGTGAGGAGTTGCTCAACTCTCCTCTTGACCTTCCAGGTCTTGAGAGGAGACGAACCACTGGATTTATGAGCATTCTCAGTGAGCTGCCATTCGATTGTGTTGCCTCGGTTGGCACTGACCCAGAGCCCATTCACATCTATGTAAATATCTATATCAAATTCTCCACTTACATATACCGACAAGTACGAAGCTGGGATGGATTGTCGGAGCGAGGAAGTCGGTGTAATTGGAGAAAGGAAGGAGAGAATGACTTCTAGGTCATCTCCGGAAGATTTAGGTGAGGGGATGCTGTATGTGAGATTCGTAGTCGAGGCATCGAAAGAGGTACCACGGTAGGTAGGAATGGAAACATTGTAACTGAGTACTATTAGCATTCGCCTAGAGGGGAAGATGGAGGCTATACTTCTCTCCGGATTTTGACAGCGAGTCTTGCGGCCTGCCCAGCAGCGGATACACAGTATGAGACTTCGCAACAGCTGCCAGGACCGACAAGCCCACCTCTTGACCCGTCCAGAAGATGGGCCAATGCTCCCATGGCAATTCTCTCGCATGTCCTAACCAAGTACTCAAGTATGGATTTCGCACAATCAACGGAACCACCGGAGGGGTTAAACTCGAGGCTTCAACGGCAGACACAGCTGCTGCTGCTGCACTGAGGTATGCTGACCAGCGCATTGTGCGAGAGAGGGGTTGTTTGTCAGGATCCGGCCTTTTGGAGTGCCCCAATCAATCGATTTCTTGCTGAAACGACGACCACCAAACCAACCCTGAGAAGTAGAAGTATGTATTCAGAACGAAACGTAAACAATATGGTCTCACGGAGAAAAAACAGCAAGCGGGTAGCAAACGACAAGTAAAAAGCAGGACACGAACCAGAGAGGTCCAAGTCGTCGAGGGCGAGTCAAGACCTCGGGTGGTTTCAACACTTGTTGTGGTCTGTCGTCTGACTGCCATTCACTGCCAGAACGGACTTCGAGGGGCTTCAGGCGCGTCATGGGACCCGCAGCTCCCTGGGGGAAGGGAAGGGGGCTGCCCAATCACAACCTCGCTTAGCATTCGGACCTCTGCAAGCCCAAGACCCCTTTTTCCACACTTTCGGATCACGAGCTGCCTCTTCCAGCGAAACGCACACCAGGAATCCGGGGAACATGGGGAACATACATGTACGGTATAGTGAACAAGTACAAGTACCCCAGATCGGACATGGCATTGGCATGGTGAGTGTTAACATCCACAACACATATTGCGCAGTGTAAGAGTGACGATTGCAACGGGCTAACCGCGATGAAAGAGAACCAAGCTTGACCAATTCCATCTCCTTACGAAGCTTTGTCTGGAGTTGGATAGAATGGACGAGGACGAGCATCCCACTCTTGTTCTTCGATATGTACACAAGAACAAGCCCCGCATGTGGAACTTCTGCGCTACATCCAGATGACGGCATTATAGCATCCTTCGAAGCGATTTCAGTAATTCCTCACGTACAGACGTGAGGATGAGGTTGGAAGTCAAATAGAGCCGCCGTCGTCGATGTAAGACATTGGCTACACGCTAGAAACCCGGAACTACTTCCACTGTACTTCAAGGCAAGTTGTCGAACTCTATTTCCTAAAATCCCGAATATTTGATCGATTTGAGAACAATTGTCAGCAAGACGCGTTAAGGTGTAGACAACGTTGACATTGCAAAGATTTGTTTCATCATTCCCCACCAACAGCCAAATTCTGTTCATCGATGAGCAATCAGCCAAAGTATTGACTAGGAATATGAGTTTCTCAAGCCTCTTCAACTCCTGCTTAAAAGTCATATATTGCTTTGTACCATTATTTCCAACATCAGACCAACTGTGGCCTTGGGAAGACTTGGCACATGTTCCATCTTCAGGACCTTGGTCGAGGCTATCTATTGATCGCGAACAACTCTTTCTCCTTGAAGCAGCTAGCTGGCAGTCACGTCTTACCTCTACTAGAGATGGCAATCTCGAATGTCAGAGCTGCACTGAACATCAACTCCACGGACTCCTCAAAGAGTCCGCTTGATCTCTTCACTTGCGGATTGCGGTCAGAAACAAAGATGGAGATGGAAACAAATTTGGACCAGTCCAAACATCGAATTATTACAAAGACAAGTATCGGTTGAACAAAACACCCCGCACACCACCAAACAAACATCATTCACCCACTGCAGGAGTATGGCCACAACTTCAAGTGCTTATCCTGCGATTGCCTTGCAACTCATCCCAACGCTTGCGACAAGTAGCATTACCAAAGTGATACGAGCCTCCGTTATTAGCAATATATTCAGCAACCAACTTCCACGGGATCTTTCCCTTAGCCACCTCACTTTCATCCGACAATTTTCTAACAGCTTTCTTTAGGAGTCGAATCTAAGCGGCATTAGTCTTCCCAATAACCACCGAACAGCGTTTTAGCACTCACATCATTGTCGTCCCATTCTGGCTTTCTCACTCTAGCTGTCTTATGCTTCGTCAAAGTGCGGAATCGACCACGAAGCGTGGATTCGGCCTCGGTGAATCTTCCCTTCCGACGAATGTCCTTATAGGACATACCAGCCAATTTCGAGTTGATCAAAAAATTGTCCTTTTCACTTCGGTGATGCATAGACGGTTCAGCGGGCCCTGGCTTCGGAGAAGTTCTTGCGGTCATCCTGCTTGGTTTTGGTTCGATCCTCTTCGGAGTCAGCAGTTTTGGGGCCGGCACACTGTGCTTATTTGCAGGCGGTGGTGAATAGAGGCCATTATGCTCTGATGTGGACTTTGTGGATGATTTGGTCTTGGGAGAGGTCTTTTTGCTGTGCTTGTTGTGAGCTTCACTGCTAGAAGCCGAATATATGTGTCGTTGGGCAACCTCTGGATCGTTAGGCAGTAAGTGTCGATGTTTTTGAATTGGCTGTTCGGCAACAGAAATTCTCTCTGAACCCGAGTAATCTGCTGTGTTGTCCCTGGAACTGTAGCCTGTGCTTGAGTCTGAAGAATCGGGAACAGTCCCTTGACTCGAGCCCGAAGTCGACATGGCGAGGGGCATTTCCAGTGTCAACACATCTTTGGGTGATACCGTGTACGGCGGCATGAGCTGCGAGGAGCAAGAACTTGTGCCCATATCCCAAGGGCTGTTGCCTTGTGGAATTTGGTATCTTGGAAGCTCATCAGGGACCATTATCGCATCAAAATCGGTATGGAATTGATCAGCACAATTGCGTGGGACGTCCTGCCACCAATCGGTTTTTCTCAAATCAGGTGTGTTCATCGCCGGTGTGTCGAAAGTCATCAGAATACTCGGTTCGACTGAAGTGTTGGTCGACGAGTAACTGCTGTATGCAGCATTTGGACTCGTCCTGTCGATGCTAAATGAGTCTCTAATGGGAAGAGGCGCCATATTTTTGTAGGCAGACATGGAAGATGGCATGGTGGTTGAATTTGTTGCAAAGGACGAAGTGGTTTTCAAGTCGTCAGAGCTTTCGTTTCCATATCCAAAGTCCTTGGATACATTTGGCGTCTTCGAAAATTCCGCAAAGCTTCCTCGTCCCCGTCCAAGGCTCCACTGGGCGTAGTCGTTACCGAGCATCGGGCTGTTAATGCTGCTGTTCTTGTTGTCCACACAATTTCCCATGCTGGAAGTCTGAGCTTGGAATATTCTCTGTTGAGTCTGTGAGGTCGATGAAGGTCTCATGTTGGTCTGACCTTGACCTTGATGGGCCTTTACGACATAAGCGGTAGCAGTAGTGGTGGTCCGAGGGAAGTTGTATGTTTGTTGTTGAATTGTTGAGTGATATGTCTCTGGGTACTGTCTACCATATATGTTCTGACCCTGATGAACGTTATATTGTCAGCAATTCACATTCGAAAATTCTGAGAATGACGGATCATACATTAAAGTTCTCATCACCAGTGGTAAAATCAACTCCATGATCATCCCAAGGCTCTGCTGTCGACGACGGCACGAGCCCGAACATACTCCAAGCGTTGATGTTGTTGTTGGTCATCTCGACGAGTCTTCTATGTTGCTGCTGATATTTATTCTGGTGCAGAGGCGCCGTCGACTCCACTTTGTGTTGCTGTCGATGCGGATGCTGATACTGTTGCTGATGCTGGTGGAAAGGCACAACAAAGCTGTTGAAGCAGCCATTCGAGACATATCGGGGATTTGCGTTGATAAACATTTTCTGGTACGAGTCTCACCGCTTTGATTTGGATCAATGACCTTCTCTTGCACGAGTATGTGAGATGTATCGTGCTGCAAAACCCATGAAGCAAAAGCCGTGCACCTTCAAACACTATCGTCGGATTGCCACTGCGTTGCAACTGCGAGAGCCAGGCGGTCAAGAAATGCAAGAGGCAAGTTGCAATCCGGATGAACTAGACCGAGCAATGGAAGACATCAGTTGGTCGAAGCTTCTTGGTCGGGGCTGTACTGTACAGTGCTCAGACGTTTGTTGTTGGGTATATAGATTGGCTGCTGAATTTCTTCGGATCGAAAGAAGATGGATCTTCTCCGAATCTAAGTGGATTCTTCTTGAGTTTCCAATGACTATCTCAGTATTTACTACACCGCCGGCTGGAGAGAACGAGAGTGAGAGATATGGATGTACCTTTCTTGCGGTGTGCTTCTTCCCTTTGCATCAACCTCCTTGGCTCCTCTTTTGCGGAAAACGAGTGTTGTGTTCTTGGCATGAGTATCAAAACCGATTATTAAGAATTCCAATCTCGAAAAATAGATGTTGGTAATTATTTGGTACACGGAGGGAAAATGGAAAGGTTGATTCATAGTCGTCTAGAAAAATGAGTGAACAAATCGGATGAATTGTTTGAGAGAGTTTTTTTTTTTTTTTTTTTTTTTTTTTTTTTTTTTATAAAATGAGCCTTTTTCATTTTCCCTCCGTGTACCAAATAATTACCAACATCTATTTTTCGAGAAAAATAAAATATTTAATAATCAGATATAAGAACACAACACTCGTTTTCGCAAAAGAGGAGCCAAGGAGGTTGATGCGAAGGGAAGAAGCACACCGCAAGAAAGGTACATCCATATCTCTCACTCTCGTTCTCTCAGCCGGCGGTATAAATACTGGATGAATCATTGGAAACTCAAGAAGAATCCACTTAGATTCGGAGAAGATCCATCTTCTTTCGATCCGAAGAAATTCAGCAGCCAATCTATATACCCAACAACAAACGTCTGAGCACTGTACAGTACAGCCCCGACCAAGAAGCTTCGACCAACTGATGTCTTCCATTGCTCGGTCTAGTTCATCCGGATTGCAACTTGCCTCTTGCATTTCTTGACCGCCTGGCTCTCGCAGTTGCAACGCAGTGGCAATCCGACGATAGTGTTTGAAGGTGCACGGCTTTCTTCATGGGTTTTGCAGCACGATACATCTCACATACTCGTGCAAGAGAAGGTCATTGATCCAAATCAAAGCGGTGAGACTCGAACCAGAAAATGTTTATCAACGCAAAACCCCGATATGTCTCGAATGGCTGCTTCAACAGCTTTGTTGTGCCTTTCCACCAGCATCAGCAACAGTATCAGCATCCGCATCGACAGCAACACAAAGTGGAGTCGACGGCGCCTCTGCACCAGAATAAATATCAGCAGCAACATAGAAGACTCGTCGAGATGACCAACAACAACATCAACGCTTGGAGTATGTTCGGGCTCGTGCCGTCGTCGACAGCAGAGCCTTGGGATGATCATGGAGTTGATTTTACCACTGGTGATGAGAACTTTAATGTATAATCCGTCATTCTCAGAATTTTCGAATGTGAATTGCTGACAATATAACGTTCATCAGGGTCAGAACATATATGGTAGACAGTACCCAGAGACATATCACTCAACAATTCAACAACAAACATACAACTTCCCTCGGACCACCACTACTGCTACCGCTTATGTCGTAAAGGCCCAGTCAAGGTCAAGGTCGGCCCGACATCGAGCCCTTCATCGACCTCACAGACTCAACAGAGAATATTCCGAGCTCAGACTTCCAGCATGGGAAATTGTGTGGACAACAAGAACAGCAGCATTAACAGCCCGATGCTCGGTAACGACGGTCACGCGCCAGTGGAGCCTTGGACGGGGACGAGGAAGCTTTGCGGAATTTTCGAAGACGCCAAATGTATCCGAGGACTTTGGATATGGAAACGAAAGCTCTGACGACTTGAAAACCACTTCGTCCTTTGCAACAAATTCAACCACCATGCCATCTTCCATGTCTGCCTACAAAATATGGCACCTATTCCCATTAAAGACCCATTTAGCATCAACAGGACGAGTCCAAATGCTGCATACGCAGTTACTCGTCGACCAACACTTCAGTCGAACCGAGTATTCTGATGACTTTCGACACACCGGCAATGACACACCTGATTTGAGAAAAACCGATTGCGGGTGGCAGGACGTCCCACGCAATTGTGCTGATCAATTCCATACCGATTTTGATGCGATAATCGGTCCCGATGAGCTTCCCATACCAAATTCCACAAGGCAACAGCCCTTGGGATATGGGCACAAGTTCTTCTACTCGCGGCTCATCCGCATACACAGTATCACCCAAAGATGTGTTGACACTGGAAATGCCCACTCGCCATCTCAACTTCGGGCTCGAGTCAAGGGACTGTTCCCGATTCTTCAGACTCAAGCACAGGCTACAGTTCCAGGGACAACACAGCAGATTACTCCGGTTCAGAGAATTTCTGTTGCGACAGAAGCCATTCAAAAACATCAACACTTACTGCCTAACGATCCCAGAGGTTGCCCAACGACACATATTCGGCTTCTAGCAGTGAAGCTCACAACAAGCACAGCAAAAAGACCTCTCCCAAGACCAATCATCCGACAAAGTCCACATCAAAGCATAATCGCCTCTATTCACCACCGCCTGCAAATAAGCACAGTGTGCCGGCCCCAAAACTGCTGACTCCGAAGAGAACCGAACCAAAACCAAGCAGGATAACCACAAGAACTCACCGAAGCCAGGGCCCGCTGAACCGTATGCATCACCGAAGTGAAAAGGACAATTTTTGATCAACTCGAAATTGGCTGGTATGTCCTATAGGACAATTCGTCGGAAGGGAAGATTCACCGAGGCCGAATCCACGCTTCAGTAGCAACCCGCACTTTGACGAACATAGCAGCTAGAGTGAGAAAGCCAGAATGGGACGACAATGATGTGAGTGCTAAAACGCTGTTCGGTGGTTATTGGGAAGACTAATGCCGCTTAGATTCGACTCCTAAAGAAAGCTGTTAGAATTCTCGGATGAAAGTGAGGTGGCTAAGGGAAAGATCCGTGGAAGTTGGTTGCTGAATATATTGCTAATAACGGAACTCGTATCACTTTGGTAATGCTACTTGTCGCAAGCGTTGGGATGAGTTGCAAGGCAATCGCAGGATAAGCACTTGAAGTTGTGGCCATACTCCTGCAGTGGGTGAATGATGTTTGTTTGGTGGTGTGCGGGGTGTTTTGTTCAACCGATACTTGTCTTTGTAATAATTCGATGTTTGGACTGGTCAACAAATTTGTTTCCATCTCCATCTTTGTTTCTGACCGCAATCCGCAAGTGAAGAGATCAAGCGGACTCTTTGAGGAGTCCGTGGGAGTTGATGTTCAGTGCGGCTCTTGACATTCGAGATTGCCATCTCTAGTGAGAGGTAGAGACGTGACTGCCAGCTAGCTGCTTCGAGGAGAAAGAGTTGCTCGCGATCAATAGATAGCCTCGACCAAGGCCCTGAAGAGATGGAACATGTGCCGAGTCTTCCCAAGGCCACAGTTGGTCTGATGTTGGAAATAATGGTACAAAGCAATATATGACTTTTAAGCGAGGAGTTGAAGAGGCTTGCGAAACTCGTGTAGGCCTAGTCAATACTTTGGCTGATTGCTCATCGATCAACAGAATTTGGCTGTTGGTGGGGAATGATGAAACAAATCTTTGCAATGTCAACGTTGTCTACACCTTAACGCGTCTTGCTGACAATTGTTCTCAAATCGATCAAATATTCGGGATTTTAGGAAATAGAGTTCGACAACTTGCCTTGAAGTACAGTGGAAGTAGTTCCGGGTTTCTAGCGTGTAGCCAATGTCTTACATCGACGACGGCGGCTCATTTGACTTCCAACCTCATCCTCACGTCTGTACGTAGAGAATACTGAAATCGCTTCGAAGGATGCTATAATGCCGTCATCTGGATGTAGCGCAGAAGTTCCACATGCGGGGCTTGTTCTTGTGTACATATCGAAGAACAAGAGTGGGATGCTCGTCCTGGTCCATTCTATCCAACTCCAGACAAAGCTTCGTAAGGAGATGGAATTGGTCAAGCTTGGGTCTCTTTCATCACGATTCCTCCGTTGCAATCGTCACTCTTACACTGCGCGATATGTGTTGTGGATGTTAACACTCACCATGCCAATGCCATGTCCGATCTGGGGTACTTGTACTTGTTCACTATACCGTACATGTATGTTCCCCATGTTCCCCGGATTCCTGGTGTGCGTTTCGCTGGAAGAGGCAGCTCGTGATCCGAAAGTGTGGAAAAAGGGGTCTTGGGCTTGCAGAGGTCCGAATGCTAAGCGAGGTTGTGATTGGGCAGCCCCCTTCCCTTCCCCAGGGAGCTGCGGGTCCCATGACGCGCCTGAAGCCCCTCGAAGTCCGTTCTGGCAGTGAATGGCAGTCAGACGACAGACCACAACAAGTGTTGAAACCACCCGAGGTCTTGACTCGCCCTCGACGACTTGGACCTCTCTGGTTCGTGTCCTGCTTTTTACTTGCTCGTTTGCTACCCGCTTGCTGT
This sequence comes from Tetracladium marchalianum, assembly GCA_037074945.1. Classification (NCBI taxonomy): domain Eukaryota; kingdom Fungi; phylum Ascomycota; class Leotiomycetes; order Helotiales; genus Tetracladium; species Tetracladium marchalianum. The sequence continues at coordinate 24,922 of JBAMDN010001017.1, forward strand.
TTTTTCTCCGTGAGACCATATTGTTTACGTTTCGTTCTGAATACATACTTCCACTTCTCAGGGTTGGTTTGGTGGTCGTCGTTTCAGCAAGAAATCGATTGATTGGGGCACTCCAAAAGGCCGGATCCTGACAAACAACCCCTCTCTCGCACAATGCGCTGGTCAGCATACCTCAGTGCAGCAGCAGCAGCTGTGTCTGCCGTTGAAGTCCTCACTTTAACCCCTCCGGTGGTCCCGTTGATTGTGCGAAATCCATACTTGAGTACTTGGTTAGGACATGCGAGAGCATTGCGACTGGGAGCATTGGCCCGTCTTCTGGACGGGTCAAGAGGTGGGCTTGCTCGGTCCTGGCAGCTGTTGCGGAAGTCTCAGACCTGCGTATCCGCTGCTGGGCAGGCCGCAAGACTCGCTGTCAAAATCCGGAGAGAGAGTCATAGCCTCCATCTTCCCCTCTAGGCGAATGCTAATAGTACTCAGTTACAATGTTTCCATTCCTACCTACCGTGGTACCTCTTTCGATGCCTCGACTACGAATCTCACATACAGCATCCCCTCACCTAAATCTTCCGGAGATGACCTAGAAGTCATTCTCTCCTTCCTTTCTCCAATTACACCGACTTCCTCGCTCCGACAATCCATCCCAGCTTCGTACTTGTCGGTATATGTAAGTGGAGAATTTGATATAGATATTTACATAGATGTGAATGGGCTCTGGGTCAGTGCCAACCGAGGCAACACAATCGAATGGCAGCTCACTGAGAATGCTCATAAATCCAGTGGTTCGTCTCCTCTCAAGACCTGGAAGGTCAAGAGGAGAGTTGGCGACTCCTCACAGAAGATGCCGATCGTGCTGAATGGGGTACATTGCATTTTAGCGGACCTGCGGAGCGTCCGAGCATCAAGCTGGAACATCCGCGATTCTGCGTCAGCGCTTCTCCAAGACCGGAACCCTAGGCAATACCGTGGACGGAAATTTCAGAGCAATCATGGATGAGGAGCCTGTCTTTGCATTTTCCAAGTCATTTGTGCTCAATGGAACTTCTGCAAAGAGCGGAAAGACTCGTGGATGGTGTTACATTCACATTGGCACATATTCAAGACCCTGTCATCCAGTTCGCATCTGCAAGAGGATTGGGCGTGTCACCGGGAAGCCATTATGGGCCTCCTACTACCTTACTGCTGATGAGCTTCTCTATTTCCATTACTATGATTTTGACAAAGCCTTCAGCCTGGCGAGTAATTACTCACGGCAGCTTGAAATTGATGCTCTCAAATCTGAATCGGAGGATTACAAAGACATTCTTGCATTGAGTGCCCGTCAAGTTCTCGGTGCTTGCAGTTTCGCGGGCCATTTGGTCCACTCTTGGAGCAGAAAACTATGTTGAGTCTTCATCGAAGGACAGTTTCCACTTCATATTGATTCTGATGGCATGGATGATACATTTGGTGGACCTGTATCTGGAAAGGGTGAGAAGCAAGCCAAAAAATGGGTAGCGAAATCCTACAAGCTGTGGAAACAGTGGACAGGATATCTCATCCGCGAAGCTCTTATCCCCAGCAACCAACTGTCCACGGATGATTTTGCGGGCTGGCTCGCAAATCAGACCAATCTTGCCTTAAAAGGAATTATTGGAATCAGGGCCATGTCAGAGATTGCTGCTACTCTTGGAGAATCCGAAGACGCAAAATATTATCGCAACGTCTCCGAGACCTACATCAAGTTGTGGGAGGATGAATACGCCATCTCGCGAGATGGAACCCATGCCAAATTGGCATACACTTGGTATGGCAGCTGGACAACACTGTACAATCTCTTTGCCGACTCTTTACTCTGCTTCCATCTACCAATCAAATCGGAGACTGAAGCTATCCCAAGTATTGGGAAGGGACAGCGACCCATTATTCCTGATGTACAGTCGCTGAAAAGTGGCTTCGTGAGCGACAAGATCTACAAAATCTCAAGTGATTGGTATCATAACGTGCGCCAAAGATATGGACTACCGTTGGACAGCAGACACCTTTACACAAAGAGCGATTGGGAATTTTTCGCCGTGGCTGTGGCGAGCAAACAAGTTCGCGAAGAAATTGTAGATTCCATTGCCTTGTGGGTGAATGAGACTTCGACTGGTAGGAGAACCCCTCGATCATCTGCACAACGCAAAGCCAACGTAATTCATGAACAAACTAACCAAATGTATTCAGATTCTCCGCTCAACGATCATCTATGATAGAGAAGGTACGGGTGGTTTCCCAGGCAATGCCTTCAAAGCTCGTCCAGTCGTGGGTGGACACTTCGCTTTCCTCGCTCGGAAAGAGCAGGTGTGGCGGCGAGGCCGTGGAGGCATTGAGCTTCTTAGATGATGAGCCCGCAAAGGTACTTGATGTGATCGAGACTGGAGGGCCAGCAGATGGAATCTGTAAAACGGCGAAGTTGATTGTTTCGCTGAAATAGAAATGACAAAATTGTGCAACAGTGGAATGTGGAAACAACCCAGATAGTTAGAGTCAGACGATAGGTATCGATCAGAAGCCATGAAAATGACTACAAATGAATGTATGGATGATTTTACCCTTTTCTACCTCGTACAATTCAGATGAGTGGGAAGATTGACGAAGTAAGTTCAAGACAAGCGCTGATGAGGTAAACAAAGAAATGCGTTTCCAAAATTTCAAAGTAACTTTGGCGATCAACCCACTACTACTGAAATTTAGGAGAAGGCGCAATTGAACAACAACCATATTGAAAATCCAGTATCTCACTCTTTCACTCTTCCATTCATCCTCCCTTCCGAAGTGATCATCACGACGAACCTCAGCTTGCCAAGACCAATTCATGCAAGGCAAATATCAAGCTAAGCCCAATACATCTAGCGCCTGCGCGGTCGAGCCTCTCCAAATTCTTTTGTCACCTTGCGAGCTTCGACTTGACACTTTCCATCTCCTGCTTCCAACGACATTCTCACCACATCTTCATATTTTC
>JBAMDN010001018.1:0-15777 GCA_037074945.1 Tetracladium marchalianum
GTTGTGATCCTCCTCCTCCGACCTCCCTCCTCGCCGTCTCCTTTCAGCGTCTGCCATATCAAACTACCGCTTCACTCTTTCAGCGGGCACTCGTTCTTTGATCTCGCGCAACTAATTCTACCTAATACTCACGACTCCCTCACGACCGATCACCATGAAGACCGCCGGTGTATTCGCTGCTGCTGCAGCTCTCGTGGCAGGTGTTGCCGCCCAGGGCCATGCCGGACGCCGCCATGCTCACGATGCCTTCCATCAAGCAAGAGCCTTGACTACTGGATCTAGCCCAGAGTCGACCTGCGGTTGCACTACCATCTACACCACCATTACTGGCGAAGCAACCCGTACGTTTTTCAATCTGCAACTGGTAAACAAAGAAATTGGGAATGCGCAAAGCTGACGTGAAGCACCTGTAGTCATTCAACCCAAGCCAACCACCAAGGCGATTGTCTCGACTGTCAAGCCAGTTGCTGTCGTCCCTACCCCAGAGGTTACCAAGGTCACCAAGCCAGGTACCTACACATTCCCTGCGACCACCATCACCTTGACCTCGTCGACTACCGTGTGCGCCGCTGCCTCGACCCACGTTCCATCTGGAACCGTCACATACGGAGGAGTCACCACAGTTGTCAAGACCTCGACTACCGTTGTGTGCCCATACGCAACTGTTGTCACTAAGGATGGTGTCGTTACCAGCAAAGTTTTGACCACAACTTATGTCTGCCCATCCGCCGGTACTTACACTATCGCCCCACAGACCACTAGCGTTTCCAAGTCGACTGTTCTAGTCTACCCCACCCCGGCTGAGTACGCTCCTGGAACCTACACCAAACCAGAGATTGTCACCACTATCACTGAGACCGATTACGTCGTTTTCTGCCCCTACACTTCCCCAGCGCCTGCGCCAACCTCGGTCTACGTTGCCCCAGTTGCCCCAGCTCCTGCTACCACCGAGAAGCCAGCTCCAGTTCACTCTGAGCCAGCCGCTCCAGTTTACGTTGCTCCCTCCGTTGCTGCCCCAGCCATCAAGGCCGTTGAGACCCCTAAGGCAGCTTCTCCAGCTCCAGGAAAGCTTGGAACTGGTTCCAACCAATGGGCCATCACCTACACCCCATACACTGAGGATGCTGCTGGTCTCTGCAAGGGCGAGGAGGTCATCAAGAGCGACATTGCCTTGATCGCATCCAAGGGCTTCAAGGCTATCCGTGTTTACAGCACTGACTGCGGCGCTCTCGAGATCATCCCCTCCCAATGCAAGGCCCACGGCCTCAAGATCATCCTCGGTATCTTCATTGATGCCTCCGGTATTGATGGTGCTGCCGAGCAAGTTTCTGCTATCCTCGCATGGAAGCAATGGGACCTTGTTGATGTCGTTGTCGTCGGTAACGAAGCTCTCCACTCCAGCCCACCACGATGCAGCGCCGATCAACTTGCTGCCTTCATCACCGCCACCAAATATAGCCTTAAAGCTCTTGGATACACCGGTCCTGTCACCACTGCGGAGCCCCTCAACGTCTGGCAAGCAAACTCCGGTGCCCTCTGTGGTGCCGTTGATGTTGTCGGTCTTAACATCCACCCCTTCTTCAACGCCGATGTCGAGGCTAGCGGTGCCGGAGAGTTCGCCAAGGGCCAACTCGAAATCGCCGAAGCTCTTTGCCCTGGCAAGGACGCCTACAACCTCGAGACCGGATGGCCATCGGCTGCCGACCGTTGCAACGGAAAGGCATGTGCTGGTAAGACCGAACAAGCTGCCGCCATCAAGAGCATCATGGCTGCGATTGGAGGAAAGTCGGTCATGTTCTCCTTCGGTGATGACAAGTGGAAGGCCCCAGGTGACTTCGGATGCGAGCAGCACTGGGGTTCCATCGACCTTTACTAAACACCTCTCCTCAAATTTCCCGCCAGCACACGATCACAATCTGTCGAACAGTATCATCGTCCCTCTTTCTTCTGGACAAGAAAAGATGTGGTTTCCACATGCAATTAAAATCTTTTTTTCTCTCGCATGGACATGAAAAATCAGCTCAGCAGGAACTAGAGACTATGGCCGACTTCTGTTTCTCATTTTTGAAATAGTCATCCTTTTTTTCCTTTGACGCACAAGCACAATTATTTTACATTGTACACGAGGGGGAGAAGAGAACAAACCAGAAGAAGGGTTTTGCGGGATCGATGAGACTGGATTTATTCTGCATCAAAGAAGGGGCTGTATTTTCGTGTGGCTATTGGAGGGGAAAAGCGACGGAAAGATTTGTTTGGTAGAGGGAGGTGGTGGTTTGATAATTGCATTTTCGGCATTTTGCGGAGGGCTTGTGTGTCTCGCCTCTTTTTTTCTGTTAATTTAATTGCGTTTTGCCCTTCCTTCAATAGGGGGTGGTTCATATGGAAAGAAAGAAAGAAATACTTTGAAACTGAAAACTCCCCGGACTGCTGTGAAATGATGTGGTCCATAACTTTACTGCTTACCTTCCAGTATGATAGTGTGCCTTACCTTACTATCTACATTTCTGTAGGATCAAGTGTTCGGGTTGTATTTCTGACGTTGCAATTAACAGTGTGCAAAAGGTTGACAATATCTCTTTCTTCCCACACATTCAAACACCACGCTACGCTATGCTATGCTAATTATCTATCTAAAGCCTACCTACGTTCTCGCCCTTACACGTACCTTAACTTACTTAACATCAACAAACCCCAACACAACCACCTTCCAAACCACTTCCTGTAACCCCCCCTAGTCATCACCACATCTTCCTCTTGCACTTCCTCCGTCACCACAACCACCGGCTCTTCCCTCATCCTAGACACAACATACTCCTCCCTCCTTTCTTCCGCCGTCGCAACAGCCTTAACACATATCATGACCCCCTCGTCGTCACAAACCCAATGAAACTTTTCCCACATTCTGTCCTGTCTATACGTTCCGTCAGTCCAACGACCCGCTTTCATTTCTTGCACTCTGCGTCATGCACGCCAGACATCGCTGGGGTAGACCTCTGGGGTTTTGAATTGTCTTTTCTTGTGGCGGAGTGGTTCGTTGGGATCGATGAGAGGTGGTGAGTTTGGACTTGAATTGGCCAAAGCCCGGCTTCCTTCGGAACTACTCGATGAATCTCCTGATGCTTCTGATGGCGAATACAATATGATGTCGGCGGACTCTGATTGTGAGAGCCGCGCGCTTGGGCATTCCGCTCCCATCAGGAACTTTGAAAGTGCTCGCTTGTTGAATGTTCTGTAGCTGTCGTAGTCGACCCTGTATCTGGCTGATTCGCCGCTGAGGTAAATGGTTTCGGCATTTAGAGCAGATATAAATTGTACACCAAGCATTTCCGCAAACAGGTGTTTTCTCGCGGCCCACCAACTACCAGGCTCACGACTCCATCCCGTACTCGTGCTCTGCCAGTTTTGGAAGACATAGTCGAAATTGCGGCCAGAAACCCAAGGCTCGGAGTACAATAAGTGCCTGGGACCATCTTGCAATTTCCAACTGAATTTGGCCATGCTTGTTGCTATTTGAGTCACTTCGTCCTGCTCGAGGTGGTGCTTCATTTTGCAGGGTCTTGAAAAAGGCATGCGATGAAATTCCTCATTGGCGTGGTATGCTCTATTCCAGCCAGCGTTCATGTCTACGGATGGGAAAGGATCTTGAATTGCGTAATCTGTGTATTTCAGCATCATACGAAGTGAATATTCCCACGGTTCAAGAATCTCTGCAAGTTCAGCATCGGACCAATCATCTTCACCATCACGAGGTAGACTGTTCCTTCTGCTTGGTGTGTATAGATGAGACTCGGATTCTGTACTGTGGCATGGCTTATACTGTGTTGACCTGTTCTTTTGCATAAGCATATCTCCATCAGGTTCGCAGTCATCGGGTGCGATGTATTCTCTCTCCAGTGGAAATTGCAGTCGAGGCTCCCTCAACCAAATTTGAGGTGTTGTCTCATCCCCCAAATTGTGGAAGTCTAGTCTCCGATCAATTCTAGTTCTCCACGGGTTGAAAGTGAGGTTTGAAATAGGAGGCTGTGGAAATGAAAGATTTGTAAATATGGGTGGTGGTGGTGAAGATGAAGATGAAGTTGTATCACCTTGTGGCGCGACACATGCGGGCCCAGGTTGAGTGGAGCGAGATAGAAAGGAGTCACTGCCATCCGAGGATGGCGTATTGATGGGTGGGCTGTCTTCAGTCGAGGAAGTTAGGGAGACATCGGTAGGATGATCTCGTCGGTCCGGCGAAGAATCTTGTTTCAGAGAGCTTTCCGCAGATTCGCTATTTTCTTCTGACACAACGTCGTCCGTATTCTCATTCGATTCCATATCTCTGGGAACAGTTGTGGTCTGTCTTGAAGTTGTGAAGTTTTCGGTAGTGGGAGTGGATGACCACTCCAATGATGTTGAGTGTTGCATTGTGCTTGTATGCTCTTTATCTGCATACAGTAAGGATTGATAGGAATACCTGGACGTGCCGTCAAAAGATGCATCCTTCGTTCTAAATATGCTTCTTTGATGGGGAATGGGTGAAGCAAATACTTACCTATATCAAACAGACCCAGAGATAAATGCAAGAAAAACTAAACGAGTGTCCGCAACTACCTCGTGACCCTACTAATGTATGCTAACATAAACCAACTAAGACCCAAAGCTTTGGGTAGACGAATGTATCGAAGAATAATGACAGAAAAATGCGTGTAATAGTGTTGAAGAGATGTTGTCAAGGGAGACAAAAATCCAGAGGGCTGACGACATACTGGACGTGTGATAACGGAAGGAACGAATAGAGGCTTCTTTCTTCGAGCAGCTACTTCTCGTCTCACAAATGATGACGAGCATCAACCTCAGGATTGTTCTCAAAAGTGAAAGTGCGAGGAAATAGGCACTTGCCAATTTCACCCGTCCCTACTTTTGAAGTAGATTCCTATTTCTTTCGAGTGAGACCTCTGACCCCTCACTCAGTTCCCTCCAAGAGAAGCCCATAGATTCCCCAACTGGGCGGTTATATTCGACCATTTCGTATTGGTGGCTAAGCTCAGAGTTTTTCAGTCTATCCTTCAATTTTACGCCACAGTCGTGGCAGCCAACGCCATATGTTGCCCTACCATCTTTGCATGAGATTTCATGTCCTCCGCCGTCTTTGTATGATGTGAGATATCTCCCACATACTCACCGCCACAAAACTCCTTCTCGATCGCCTTGAACTCATCCCTATAATGAGGTAATAGCCGACGAGTGAATGCATCTATGACACTGTATGCGTAGCTCAACTCGTGCAATACATCCGCCATGATGGGATGAAATCCGACCTTGAGACCGAAATGCTTCCAGACAAGAGATGCACGCATTTTGCATTGTTCTGTAGCGGTTGGGCAAAGGTACGGAAAACAGGGTCGAGCAGATATTGGAGGGCCTGACGGGGGGTGGAGAGAAGGCGATTCTTCGAGGACGGCTGTGAGGTGATTTGTTCTGGAAGTCAAAAGTATTAGAGTGACGATTGAAATGGACTTCCGGGGGAGGTAACGAACGTGCACATCATATGTAGAAATATACCATCGATCGTAAAATCATTGATCCCGCCACGCATGGTAATCATCTGCCTCAAGCCTCTGATATGCGCTTCGACTTCTAATTCGTCGCCTGTGACACACTACATTTGGGATGTGCATTAGTATGTGCCTGGTCCAAAACTGCTTCGTGACGGAGTAGAGATGTACGCACGACAATAAAAAGGAGTAACAGCACAGCTGCAATCGTCTCGTCCGTCATCGCAGTCTTTCTATCACTGATACATTTGTTCAGACATTGCACAGTTTGAGATTTGTAGTATAGAGACTCTGGTGACTCCCGAAGCGAATGCAAACTTGCGGTGTGCAGCGAGGAAACGTAAAGTGTGACATTTAAAAGAGCTGAATTGGTGAGTGCGGCAGACAACCAGGTTGGATTGGTACAATATTGAGTGTGGATCTTAGTAGGTCGTGGAGCCAGTGTGTTGACCCCTTGAGTGAAGTCAGTAAAAGTTGGTACCACGAGAGCAAGAGACGAGGAGTCTCGCGAGACCGGAAAAAACTACGAAGGTCCGAATGAACGAAGCCAGGAGATCAAAAACTTACAATGATGCATCAATCTCTCTACCCTTGGCGATGACTTGATAGGAAGCATATGAAATGGATCAATGCTGCTTGATCTCAACGTATCCGCGGAAACAACTGGACAGCATTGTTCAAGGCTTGTAGACAGGCGTGGGTAGTTCCCACATATTCTACAGATGCCAAAAATAGCATCCGAAAGCATAATTGCATTTTCTGGTATCGAAGACACTTAGTAGGAGGTACCTGATGAAGTGGGTTCAGACATACCAGGTGATGTGTGGCAGGGGCATTTGCATTGTACATCCCATTCCGCCACCCTGCCCCGGTTATTGAGGAATCGCATGACTTGATGTTTATGATATGGGAGCATGCCCATCTCGTTTGTGGTCATTCCAGAAGCCCAGGGTTCTGATGCCACGCTGTAATTGGAGGATGGCGAAGCTGCTTCCGTATAACTTGATACTAGGGAAGGCAGGTGGGGAACTGTATTTGGAGGCTCTTTGACTTGCTCTTTCCTAGATCTCTTAACAGGCTGGTCATAATCACATTTTTCTAAATTTGAAAAATGGACGGAGCATCTTTTGCAGACAGGTTTTGCCTCATCGCACTAAAATTGGGTCAGCCAATGTAAAACTCATGTAAATGATTCCTGACAGATGGCGAAGCCATACTTTGACTTTTCTTTTCTTACACGCTTTACAACCACTGGTCGACTTTTTATGAGTTCGATTTGGGACTGGATTGGAGTGGTGATACATGTGCAACATCTTGCAATCTGGTACTGTCATGCAATGGCTAGTTCTGGACGTTTTTTGCTTGGTGTTTCTGCAACGAAGGTAGACAAAAGGTGCTCGGGTTCGGAAGAAATCTTCGAGGCGGGTACAGCACATGTAATATTGATTGGAGACGGATGTATTTGCGAACTTCGTACAAATAGCGATGCGAGCTGTTGATGTAGTTATGGTGGCTGCTGAGGGACTCTAGCTTGGTAATAAAATGTCGATAACAAAGCCAATGGAAGATCAGCTTGCCTTAGCGATCTTGAGCATTTCATCATCCAGCTTTGGTAATCTCGGTCTCTCCTTCGTAACGACCAATCTGACAATCGCATTTGGACATTTTACGAAGGGCTGATTTAAAGGTGCCCCTCTTGTCAGCGACAAAAACCGAGAAATGGGTCAGATGTTGAGTGCTGTGCAGTGACTGTGGACTGCCAAGGAGAATGCAGGCAGAGCTCTCCTGGCGCTAAACCCAAAGGAAGCTCGGCTTCGGATAGAACTCGATCGAGTGCAAACCAAGCGGGCCAAAACTGAACGGTAGAGTACATGGATCATGGCTTAACAGACTAATGAATCCGTTCTGTGCCCACGGAGTAAGGGTCGTAAGAGAGGGAATATACGACAACCGAGAACCTAACAGACTGTATCCTAGACTCAAAATACACATCCAAAGGATCAATCAGCGATTTCAGGGTGTTGCTCATGGCGACCTACATCGAGAATGGCGGAGAAGAGATTCTCGAATGTTACTTATATAAACGTGTACTTTTCGGATTCCCATCATGTTTTCAAAGTATACTTCTCCATCAATCTCTCCTTCTCATATTTTCCGTCCAATTCTCTACAATGGCCCTTCCAAGCATCATCTTCGTCCATGGAGCATGGCACTATGGCGGATACTTCCACAAAGTCCAAGACATTCTTGAGTCCAAAGGCTACAGATGTATCGCTCTTGAAATGCCCTCTGTTGGACGGTCACCTCCAGTTACCACCCTTGATGAGGACATCGAGACTGTAAGATGTGCTGTGTTGAAGGAGCTTGATGCTGGTCATGATGTTGTCACAAATTCTCATAGTATGTTCAGAGTACACCGACTTCCAAGAAAGTACTGACCCATCTCTGGGCTGGGGCGGTGTTCCTACATGCAGTGCTTTGGATGGATTGAGTAAAACCGAAAGAAAAGAGCAAGGACATTCAACTGGAGTGATCAAGATAACATTTGCTTCCGCCTTCATGATTGGAGAAAACCTGAGCTTGAACGACTTGAACGCACAAGCTGGACAGACGGAACCAGCACCATGGCTAAAGTTCTTGGAAGTGAGTGCACCCTTCGTCGTCAAGCTTGTTCCTGCTACTAATTTGTTCCAGGACGGAAATCTTTGGGCCGAAGATGTCTACCAAAACATGTATGGCGACGTTGATCCGGAGGAGGCCGAAAAATACATCTCCAAATTGAGACCACAGTCAAAGTACAGCTTTTCTGAAAAGACACGCTCAGCCGCTTGGAGGAAGATTCCAGTTGCGTATTTGGTGTGTGAGGATGACAAGGCCATTCCTGCCTTTGTTCAGGATGCAATGATCGAGGGTGCGAGGAAAGAGGGAGCAGATGTTGTGGTGGAAAGAGTGAAGTCGGCGCATAGTCCTTATGTTAGCCAGCCTCAAGCCGTTGTGGATTTCATTCAGCGAGCAGCAGGTGTGTTGTAAGTCGAACAATTGGTGTGCAAAACAACTAGGAAGCAACTAGGAAGTTGTCGAGCTGCAAATGAGTCGGAGGATAACAAAATAAAATATGTCAAGAAGAAGTAAAAAACAGACGAGAGAAAGCCAAAATAGAATATGTCAAAGACAACAAGGAACAGGCAGATGAAAGACTTCTTCTGAGAACATTACCAGATATAATGGAAAACTTCCAAAATCCTTCAAAGTAGATGACTCTCATAGCTCTTGCAAAACCCGGTGAAGTTGAAGGAATGATCAAGACAGCAAAAGATGAGATCAAAGGCTCTAAGTTCATGGGAAGTTGTTGTTCACGAGGAAGCTTTCTGAATCAGTGGCTGTCCTCCAAGCCAAGCCATCCCAAATCCACCACCAATCATGCACGCCGTTCCCCGTCTCCTCGGCTCGGCCCCGCAGCATCATGCTCCGAATAGGACTTCGAGTCGTGTGTCGTTGCGTGTTTGAGCTGATTTGAGCTCATTGTGAAACTGACTTGTCTGGTTGTCAACTTCACGTTCCATTCAAAAACAAAACGCTTCTGTCTTTAGGTATTGCAGATCAAATCTTATCACCTTTACAACAACAAAAGGAACCCTCGAAAACGACACAATCCCGAGGTTTACACTTAACGAACAACCTTCCGCCCGCCGCGAACCTCGAACCTCCAACCTCGAACCTCATACACCCCAACATCCAAACCACAACACACAAAAACATCACAATGGACCACGCACACATGAACCACGGCTCCATGAGCGGCCATGGAATGGATATGGGAAAAGGCAACTGCGAAATGAATGTTTGTGCACCTATTTCCATTGCATCCCATCCCACCCGCATCCTGAAGCTCCCCTCTTAAACACTACAAAACACAACCAGACGGCTAACCCCTCTGCTCCCAACAGATGCTCTTTACATGGAGTACCTCCAACCTCTGCATAGTCTTCAAGTGGTGGCACATTCGTAGCAACCTTGGACTCATCTTCTCCCTCCTCGCCGTCGTCGCGCTCACCGCAGCCTACGAAGCCATCCGGGCCGGCACAAGACGATATGAAATCTACGTTGAGAAGCAACGTGCGGATTTACCTCGTATGCCCCTTAATTTCTCTTCCACCCCCCCTTCTCTCCCCCCAAAATCTCTTAAAACAAACAATCCCTATCAAGTCAATATCTTCTACATATGGGTTTGTGCTGAGATTTGACCTCCTCCTCTTTCCTCGATTGAAGTGAACAATGGGAATGTGAACACTGCTACGTCTACTGCTGGAGCCGTTACTGAGAGAACGTCTTTCCTGTGGCCAGGACGGGAACAGGTTGAAGTTAGTAAGAAGGCGCATGTGGTCAAGGCGGCGTTGTATGCGCTGCAGACTTTCTATGCCTTTATGCTTATGTGAGTATTTATCAACCTTTTTTCTTTCCCTATGATTGTTTGATATATGATGTATGGCGTATGGTGTATGAGGAGAGGCTAATAGTTCCGGAATTTGTGTAGGTTGTTGTTTATGACGTACAATGGATGGGTTATGTTGTCGGTTGGCATCGGGGCGTTCTTGGGATATTTGGTATTTGGCAATAGCACGAGTGCGACTAAGGATAATGCTTGTCATTAGTTGGACATTTCCCGGGGAAATAGAGGGAATATCTGCGATATGACGACTTGCGAGAGTTTATGGGCAAGCATTTCAAGGAATATGAATGCAGGGAATATGATATTTAACGAATGGCGAAGATTTGGCCTGGTTGTTAGTAACCGTCACAAGGAAAATAGAAGCAGATAGCTTGAAAGGAATGTATTTCTTCATCTTCGGGCACTGACAACAACTGAAGATACCACCTCTGATCTATAAAGTTTCTCTTGAAAACCCGAACAGAGAAGAAAACCTCTCATATCCTCTCTTCTATATTTCATATCCCTGCTCCTCGTCGTCCTTCCTATCCCTCACCAAGAAGGGTCAAGAACAAACCAATTCCTCCATGTTTTAATGAAGAAAGCAAAACTGGCAACGCATCTGCTCATATTCGCTAATAATTGATAAACTCCGAAAACAAAAAGGAATCCGGAGTATCCAAAGTCTGATACCCGCCAACAAACCGCCCCCTCCTCCACACCCTAATTTGAAAAGAAAAAAAATCGTGTTAAAAAGGTGTTAAACGCTGAAAATGAAGTTTTCCGTCAAAATGCTAAAGCACAAGTCCATCCCAGTCAGCATACCGCCTAAGAAACGCTGTAAAGAGCCAGCCCAAGAAGAGAAATAATATTAGAGAAGAGAAGTCACGAAAGAGGCCAATTTTGATTCGTTGAGTTTTGTTGAGCTCACTTCTCATCCTTGTTCTCTTTGGTGGCTTTCTCTTCCTGTTCGAGCTTCTGAGAAGGTTCTGACTTGCTCTCTGACGCTGTGGCTTCTACTTTCTCCTTTCCAGGAGCTAGAGAGGGCTCTGACTTGGCTTCTGTTGCTGCAGGATCCGCAGTAACTTCAATGGCTGGAACGTCCAATTTCTGCTCCTCCTTGCTGCCATTCGCATTGTCGAAGTCCTTGAATGCTTCTTTACTCTCTGGAGTTTCCACTTTCTCAACACTAGCATTCTTGTCCCTGTTAACATCCAGCTGATTGAGCTCTTTGTCCAGCTGATTCAGCTTGTCCTCGCTATCAACGGTATCGATATTGATGACTTGCCCTGTCTCCTTATCCTCGGCAACTGAGCGAGCTTTGCCTTCGATATCTTGCTCCGCTGCATGCTCTGTCGCTTTTTCGTGCGCCTTTTGCGCCGCGCGATGCTGGGGATTGCCTCCGGCAAATGCCTCTCTCGAGACGGATCTTGTCAGACTTGATGTCCTGGAGTAGACACTGGAGCCCTTCTCTACATTAGAGCTCACCACCATTCTAAATCTTTTTGCCATCTTTTTTGCGTCCTTCTTGGTCTGCACTGTGTCTTCATCATCGGAGTCGCCCTGGTCAGCAGATTGACTTCTGATGGGCTCGCCCTTCTGAACAGGCAGTTCTAACCAGGCTTGGAACCCTTTGCGCTTGAAATGCTTATTCCACTTCCTCAGCATGCGCTTGAATGGGCCTTCATACTGTAACTCCTTCTTCACACGACGGATGACATCCTTCTTGTGCATAAACCAAGCCCAGGTTGGCGTAGGCACATTGGCCATCTCCACAACTTCATCGCTAAATTCTGCCCATTCACCCTCCGTCACACCGTATTTTTGTAGCTTCAAATCGAAGACAAACCCTGATGCTAAGGAGGCAGTCTTGGTAGGAATATAAAGTCGTCGCGCTGGTGGAGGAGCAGGTTCCGCGAAGGAAATACGGCGAGAGTCACCTCCTAGGGAGGAGTCGCGCGAACGAGAGGGTGATGGCGCAGAAGGACGGTGTTTGGGGATAGGAGTCAAACGCCCTGTTCCAATCACTGGCGGTGGAAGATTATCAAGGTCATCGTCAGAGGATTTCTTGTGGGTTGTGCTTTTGACTGAGCTCTTGATCGATCGTGTGCGCGGGCGACCGCTTCGTCCAGATCTGGAAGTGATATGTTAGTTTAAATAGTTTTGAGACAATGACACATCGCGGCCTTAATGCCATGAGGGCTACCTGGGCAAGATAACAACGGCTTTCATGGCTTGGAAGGGCAGATCTTACGATTGAGATGTCTTGCGTTTGGCAGCTACTGCAGCAGTTCTCTTCTCGGCTCTCTGCTCATTCTCCAACGCGTCCAAGGCTGCGAGAGCGTCCATGGCCGGCGATTTATTAGTATGTGGTGGGCAAAACTCTGTTGAGGTATTGCCGCCAACAGGATATGCACTGGGCGACACAATGCGCAAGAGTGGTGGTGTTTTGTTGTTCTGGCTGATGCTGATGATGCTGTTCTTCCTCTGATGGTATTTTGAGAGTGGAGAAGCCTTGGAAAGTCTTGGGTGGGTACAGGAATTATGTATTCACTGCACAACTTGATTTTGTAGCTTTGTTAGATGGGAATTGATATTATTAATGCGACAGCAACAGCGCCGGGGGCCGAAGATTGATTTGAAAGAAAGAAAGATTGAATTGATACAATGGAGATAGTCAGAGGCAGAGGCCAAGAGGTTGCATGACGAGGTGGTTGATTGCACCATGATTGTTTTAAACTTTGGGGTGGCAGTGCCTCCTCGTCTCTTCACCTTTTGCCTCTAGAACTTTACGGTAAAGATCTGTAAGACAGAACAAGTGCATGCGCTATTGAGGTGAATTCATTATTCGTGGCAGGTGTCTTCGTAGATCTGTTCTAAAAACACGAGTCGAGAAGAGAAATTGCGTGGAAAACCTGCACTTTACCCAGCTATCGTGATCGTGGTTTTAATTCACTCAGGCAAGCACTTTAGCCATCTACTTACGGTAGGTGGTGGTTGTGCTTGTGTTTGCTGATATCCAGATCAGGAACATGTGAAGTTCTCCCTATCTCCCCCTTTTTTTCTAGAACTACTCCTGTACCCCGCATTTGAATAAGCGATCATCTGAGATGGTAACAGGTGCGGAGCGATCCCATGGAGTCTGGTGGATGTCGAGAGGTGATGGGTACCGGGATTCGGACCATTTCTTTGTCCGTGCCGGCGATTTGACGGAAGGTTATTGTTAGAACTACTCCGTAAGCAATCGTATCTAAAATTTGTAGTCCTAAAGAATGAAGAGCAAGGCTGTGACAAAATAGTGCTAGAGATTTGAGTCGTACTACGTGATAAATCGTTAATTCATTACTTTTATATTGCTAGATCTTTGCTCCAGATGACTTGGCTCTCGCTAACCTCATATCTTCTTGAGTTACCGGAGGTCCGCCAGGCGCTTTTTCACCCAACTTTCCCATCTTTTCCAAGGTAGTAATCATTAGTTCATCACCAAAGTGCGTATTGTGCTTCTTGTCATTAGCATAGCCCAGCTCTTGTTCGCACGATCACTTACCTCGAACTCCGGATCTTCTCCGTAAGCCACCCTGGCAGCGTCAACAAGGATTCTTGCAGTCATTCCCCAAACTTTATATCTCTCTACGCTAATTTCCTCCTCCTCCTCCTGAAGCTCAGCCATGGACGCCTGCCCACTTTCTCGGATTTTGGGTTTTGCGACTTTCTGGTTGTGGATGGGAACGAAGAAGTTATGCATTCTCCATTTGCCATCATGCCAATCAGTCCACTTACCGCTGTACCAATCTGATCTCTGACCTGGCGTAGAATCACCCTCCTTCAGTTCGTCTTCGGACCTCAAGAAGTTATGAAAGGGTGCAGAGAAAACAGCAGCAACCTCTTTTGCATCTAAGCGAGGTATCATGGATTCCTCAACGCTGGCCGCTCTATTCCCACTATGGTCGTCAGAGTGTAGGAAGGCTACACAAGGTCGCACCGCTAAAGACGTCTGCGCTAGATTATATGGAAGTTGACAGAGGTGCTCGATTCGGAATGGATGTGGGATTTTGGTGTCGTCGTTTGGTAGTCCGATTTCCTCCCATGCTTCTCGTCTTGCTATCTCGAATGGAGTCTCTTCAAGAGAATCAGCTTTACCGCCAGGAAACGCAGCATGTCCTGTCAAGAGTTAGACACCATAAATCAAATTTACAATTGTCGCATACCCGAATAACTCCTCAGAGTCGTCGCTCGCATGGTAATTACTACCCGCAAATCCCCCCTTCGATCGGCAAACAGCAGGATCAAGACTGCAGCCCTTCTACTCAATGGTAATCTGTCCCATGTTGAAAATGGTGGGGTCCGGAAGTTTCTCAGTCTGGCGACAGCTGCCTTTTTGTATTGACAGCGTTAGGAACATACTCGCAATACATGGCATTCAAGTGAGTAGGGTATGGAAGGGCCAGGAGGAAATACTGACGACCGATGCCGGAGTAAGAGGTGCCATTGTTGTCTCATCGAAATAGTCGCTCTCGAGAAGGCTCTGGACGATGTTGTCGGCTTCTTTTTCTGAGATGGAGACTGTTGTCGGACTTGACGCTGTATTGGGAGGTGCCTCGGCCATGGTGGGTGGCGACAATCCTTTATCCAGAAGTGGAGTGGTGTGGTCACTGTGTACCAAACGTGGGGTAAGTTTCTTAGCACCGAAATTTGTTAGAAGAATGTTGTTGTTGCTGACAACTACAATCGCTTGATATTGTCTTGGCAACCTCATCTTCCTTCTTGTCTCTTCTCTCTTTTCTGCCTTCCTGCCAATCATCATCATCCTGCTCTCTTCCCGTATTTCTTCCATCTTCTCTTCTATTTTATATCTTGTTCTCTGCTTCTACCGTACCTTCTTACTGTTCATTCATCATCTGTTCTTTTCCTTCTTGTTGATCAGAGGTACTCAACCTTATTCCACGGGCTCCGTTCATCAAAGGTCCTCCACAGGAAACACCATTCAGTTGTTATCTCTTCCTCTCTTCCCTATGATAGAAAGGCTTTGCATGATTCAAGCTAGTTTCCCATCGTTTGGCCTTGCCGTATCGCAACGCATCAACATGTTTCAAGCCTGTTTATTACCCTTTGCTTAGGCTTCTATTCCTTAACGCCATCAAATCATTCTTAAAAAACCTATCTGCACGCGTACATTACCACGTCGCGACCCTGGACTTCAAAGTTGATAGTCGTAGTTGCGACGCTTCTATTGGTTGCAAATCCGAGTGTGTATCTATTCCAAGCGCTTGCTGTCCTGTCGTTTTCTACTTGAGTGAATGCGATATATGCTGCGTTCTATGGTCCCCATCCCCCCTTTTTGGGTTTCGCCGCAGCTTCAGCCTCTAAGTTGGCTAACTATACCATGGGGAGACTATTTAAATAAACCTCTGCTGCACAGTATTATGTCTTTGTGTTTTCACCGCATTGCGAGTACTGCATTGGATTGTTTTAGGGTCTGCAAGCCCACTGTCTATCATGATTCGATCTACATTCTCCAAGCTCACAGATAGCACTCTACTGCAGTAGAGATGAACTAACATGAGTTGAAATTCCAAGATAACTCTTACAGACTTGATTCAAATCAAGCCACACAAGCTACACAACCTTCGCTTCCCCAGTACCATGATTACCAAGAAGAAAACTCAGAGCGCTCACTTCCTCCTCCTGCCCAGCTTGTTCTATCTCCTTGTTTCTGTCACAAAGTCGGAAAATAATGTTGGAGACATGAATTGTGAAAATCTTGAGCATAATCGCCAGTCTTATCGCCGCTGTTGTATCCATCTTATATCTGCT
>JBAMDN010001019.1:0-15048 GCA_037074945.1 Tetracladium marchalianum
GCCCCCCCCCCCCCCCCCCCCCCCCCCCCCCCCCCCCCCCCCCCCCCCCCCCCCCCCCCCCCCCCCCCCCCCCCCCCCCCCCCCCCCCCCCCCCCCCCCCCCGCACCTAAACACCCCTCACCACAACAAAGTCCGTCATGTTCCTCCACTTCGAGGCACCCACAAAACCCCACCTCATCAGCATGAAAAACATAAAGCCCTCTCTAACAATCCTGTTTTCCATTTCTTTTTTCTTCATCGGCTCATCAGTCTAGTCCTCTTATGTGCCAAGTTATACATAATCCCACACAATCCCATCGTTATTTCTCACTCTAACTCTCCACATTCGCAAAACTCTTCATACTCGTACCTGTATCCTAGACCCTCAAAAAGATAACTCGTTTGAAAGTAACTTCAGTCGAGTTACTACAATTCCAACTGCAATGTGCAAAAGAAAAGCGGGCGGCTTGTGGAATCACGTGACTTCTTCTATTACAACTCCACACTTTTCTTTCTCGCTTTCAATGTTGCCTTCGCAAAGCTCTTCGTACTCGTACACGTAGCCGAGATCATCCTAAAGATAAGTCATCTGAGAGTAATTTCAGATGAGTTACTACAATTTCGTTTGCGATGTGCAACAAAAGCGAACAGGATACCGCATCAAGTGTCCTTTGCAAAAGTACCTCCACAATTGCTTGGGTAAATATGAGTGGGACATTGTGTCTATTCTCCTGCCTCTATGATGTTATGAATCATAGGAGAGTCATGGCTAGTGAGGTGTGAATTGATCATTTAAAAGTGACAACCTCAGATAATCCGGTCGATGCGTCTAGATTGCAGTTGATAAAACAATCTGCAAGTGCAAGGTTGAGGAAATAATGGATGGATGAATGGAGGCAGATGGATGACTTCTCATGCTTCTCAACCTGGCAATACCTTCACAAGTTCGCAATCCCTCTTCTGTTCTCAATATTCGTTTATTCAGTGATGTTGTCTCCCTTACATTCGGTTAGCTCTATCAAAACTGTCCCTCTCGGACCATTTCCTTGAAATCCTTCCTTTTACCTTTGCTGCCTCTTCCCTCCTTGATGCTCAACGAGACCTTTTCATTTGCTCGACGAAGATGAAAATAACTCAGATTCTCATTTCGTTATACTTACTTCCTTTGCATCAGTATTGTTAACTTCAACTGCACAAAGGTATGCCAATTCCACTTCAATCCTACCGACCTTTGCGCATCATTGCGTCTTTCCATAATTGACTTTTGAATTGCACAACACTCCTAATTAGCACGGAAGATACCTACTTACTCGGCCTTTTCCCTTTGGTATTTCCAAGTGCGTAAGAAACTTTTCGACGATAAGTTGTGTTATCAAATGTTGGAGAAATGTAAGGAGAGGATTATGGGGAAGCGATGATGCGTTTTGCCCCAGATCTTTATTATTGCCGATACTGATGATGCGGGGTAGTCTGATGCCCCTACCTGAATGTCTCAGTTGGACTCGGTACTTCGTACAGTATGTGTACAACACATTCGGCTCGCACGATCGATGTACCGGCACTCGCACTTTGACGAATGAAACCTCATGAACTATGGTAGAATCTCTCTTTCCACGACAATGTCTTTCTTATACCATTTACTTGGTAGGGGGAGAACGAAACCTGGGACCGGAGAATGATCCTGTGAGGTACAGTACAGTACAACCTTAGGGAATGACGATTCATGCCATGTCTTTCTCAAAAAGGCTCGAACGTACCTTTCTGCGCCCGCCCAAAGATCTCGCCAACTCCATTGTTATGAACCCGTGTCCGGCGATACTCTTACTGGTTTCGTAACTATCCAGAAATGGTCACAATCCCAACGAACCCCGAAGCCACATGAACACATTCGGCGATGCAACCTCAGCGTAGCCGTCAAATCTTAAACGTACAACCAATGGGAAGTCCCAGGCTTGATCGTAGACAGATTATCTATGTTCGCGAAAAGACATTGAGAAAGGAGAAGGGCCAACGACTGGCAGATGCGAGGTTATTCATGCATTCAAGTAGTCGCCGAATCCATCCACGTGGATCGATCGGGCTGGCCCGTGCTGTCTCGCTTCTTTTCACCCGAGAAAGGGGGATCTGCTGCAGAAAACCGAGTGTGCGGAACGCTTACCGCAAGCAGATCCTCCTCCGAGATCTTCCCAACAACGACCTGTAATCTTATTATTTTCTCCTCTCCTTCTACATGTAGCATTCTCTACGCACATTGCGATGCAAAAAATGAAAAGATGAAATAGGTAAGAGTAGAGTAGAGCCGCATAATTTTGAAGGCAGAAGAAGGTGGGGTGCTGGATTCGGTGACCGGTACGTAGGAGGGCAGATTCTCTTCGGGTAAGCGTTTGACCAGTTGTACTGCAACTTTTGGTGTCTTGTTGTTCTTCGTCCTCGCTTAATACAGCCGTACAGGGCTTAAACACGGCTCGATAATAACGCATCGGGGTAGTGTAGCTTTCGCTTTTCGTGACACAAGTCACGTTTACTGTATAGCAGAACGAGAACAATGTATACTGGTTTTAGCATTCAATGTGCCAATTCGGAGATGGAACATCTATGACCACGGAGAAGCGAATCCGTGTCATACTTGGTCAATTTGAACAGCATTCGAGGTAATTTGGACAATGACATATCTTCTTTTCTCACTCTCGCTTCAACAAAATTGCTGCTACACTTCGGAAGAGGCTTCTAGGTCCTACCCAGTGGCGTCCTGTCGCTCGCTTCTTTCCTTGGCTCAGCTCCGCGCATCCCGTCTTGGGACTGTTGATATAAAGAACGATGCAACACCTTTATTCTGCGCATTCACTTCTGGCCCATTCCCGCTAGACTGCTATACAATTGGCATCATGCTGACTCAAGATCAAACCAACGACCTCACTCGTGCCAAACACGAAATCATCGATAACATCCATCTTGCTGCTGCAACATCGACGAGATTAGTACACAAGCAACTCAACAGTGCAGAACACCCGAATCCCGAAATGGCTTCTTCAAGCGAGAAGGTTGTTACCCACTACAATGATTGGCCGACAACCCAAGGCGTGAGTCGCAACCTCTCTCTCCATCAACAAAGAATTGACTTGCTAACAAAGGTATTTCAACCTCACAGTTTGATGTTTCGTACGAAGAGAGAGTACCCGTAGAGCTAAAAGTCGAAGGCACAATACCTCCATACGCAACCGGCACACTATTTCGAACCGGCCTCGGCGTCCGCGATGTCAAAACCGACATCGGCACCACCTACCGAGTGAACCACTGGTTCGACAATCTCTCCCAAGTCCACCGTTTTCAAATCCACGCTCCAGAAAAAGAAGGTAGCCCCATCCGCGTAACATACAACTCACGCTCCACCTCGGACGGCCTCATTGCCAACATCAAAGAGACCGGACGACGCGATGGGTTCACCTTCGGCGCAAAATACGATCCATGCATGTCGGTCTTCCAAAAATTCTCGAGTTTATTCCGCCCCAGACGGATCGCCAAGAAAGCAGAAGATATCAGTGTTTCCGTCACACTTTCCGTCAATTTCCCAGCCCTGTCGAAGACTGGGATCAAGACTACGAAACCCCATGAGAAGGGGACGATTCATACCCTCTGCAATAAGACGGATACCGATGTGTTTCAAATGCTTGATCCAGAGACCCTCGAGCCAATTGGGTTTGCATATCAGAAGACGTTGCATCCGTTGTTGAAGGGGCCGGCTAGTGCTACGCATGCGGAGGTTGACCCCGTCACTGGTGATGTGTATAATTATAATATGGATTTTGTTGGTGGAAAGGGTTTGTATAGGGTCTTTCACGTCTCAGCCTCTACGGCGAAGACGACGATTCTTGCAACTTTTTCCGCGGATGCAGCGTATATCCATTCTTCTTTTATTACTGAGAATTATGTTGTTCTTTGTGGTATGCCCATCCCTTCTCACCGTTACATTCCTCCAATATTTTACTTGAAAGAACAACTCCATGTTGTGTATGATCGAAAGAGAAGAAGCGAACTAATCCTTTCACAGTCTGGAACTCAACCTACATCTGCGGTGGCGCAACGATCCTCTGGAATAAAAACATCGTTGACTCAATTGCCCCCTACGACTCCACCCGCCGCTGCAAATGGTACATAGTCTCCAGACACCCTCCTCCATCTCCCAATCAAAACCAAGACGGTCTCATCGCAATCTACGACTCCGATCCCTTCTTCAGTTTCCACACCGTCAACGCCTACGAAACCACCACCCTCTCTCCCACCGGCGAACACACCACATCCATCATCGCAGATCTAATCACCTACACCGACCTAGACGTCATAAAACGTTTGTACATCGATAATCTTCTCTCTTGTTCACCCTCTGCCGAAAAATCCGCCAAATTAGAAAATTGCATGGGCAACCTCCGTCGCTTCACACTTCCCTCCATCCCATCCCAAAAACACCCCGCATCCACACGAGCTAGAAACCCAATCTACATTCCTGCCCTATCAGGGTTCATAGCACCAAAGGACCATACACCCGAACTCCCAACCATCTCCCCCCTCTTCCGCACCAAAAAACATAGATATGTCTACGGCCTCGTGCATTCCGGAAAATCAACCCTCTTCGAAGCGATTGTGAAATATGATTGTGAGACTCAAGAGGTGAGGAAGTGGGAAGTTCATGGACACACGGCTGGAGAGCCAGTGTTTGTGCCTGATCCGAAGGGAGAGGGAGAGGATGACGGGGTGTTGTTGAGTGTGGTGCTTGATGGACCGAGGGGGAGGAGTTATTTGCTTGTTTTAGATGCAAAGGATTTGAAGGAGAAGGCGAGGGCACAGGTTGATGGGGTGGTGGGGTTTGGGTTTCATGGGACCTTTGTTGGGAACTAAAAAAGAAAAGAAGGGATGGAGAGAATGGAGAGATGAGTGAGTGATAGGTTGCGTGAGTGGATGATCATCTGATTAGTCGGATGAGATATGAATATGATAAGGGACAAGGATGGGGGGAGACTTTTACGATTTGATGATCATGATACTCAGTTGCATATTCACGAAGGCAGCATAAGCGAGCATTGCAAGGAGTTTCTTCTGGGGAATTGATTTGGGATATTACATTACTTAGGCTGGACCTACTGCGTTCGTTGACCATTTTTTGACTAGCATGGATATGAGAAAAGAGAGCTGAATTACCCATCCGATAAGATGAAGAAACAATACTGAACCATCACCGATCAGACAGATGATTATACAATGCCATCTATCTACTATTTATTTTTCTTGCTAGAGCAACACTGGTGCTCCTACCCATGAATTCAAATCACAACAATTCACTAGTCAGCTGGCGGTGGAGCAAGGCTATGTCTTCTCGATCACAAAGTTACCTGAATCCGAGTAAGGAAATGAAAAGGATTCCACAGAAGAGAGTCAAGGACAAGAACAACATTTTGCTTCAACGATATTACATTCTCATTCAAGACATCAACAATTCTCATTCGTTCTTTACCTTCTGCTTCGCTTTGCTCACTCTATTCAACAGCCAACTTTTCTACAACCGCATAAATACACCCATGCCGCTAAATAGATAATAACACTCGCTCACCTCCATTCTAATCAATCATTTCATGGTCATGACTCATTATACAACACTCATCTAAGTCCAGCGTGTGTCGCATCAATTACTTTCACAACCCACCGCTCATCAACGGCTCATCCGCAAACCCCATTCGTCTTCTCGGTGCACCCTCCAACATTCTCGGCGCATCTCTCACTCTGTCGTCGTCCTCATCCTCGGTAGTGTCAGATTCCTCCTCGGAGTCTTGACGGTGTTCACGACGGCGTCTGTGTCTTCTCTCTCGGGGGATTTCGCCATTGCGTTCTCGCTTATGGCGTTCATGACGCTCGCGACGGGCTCGTCGGCGGTCTTCTCTCTCTCTGGACTCTTCTTCCTCACGTGCAGCTGTTGAATGTTAGTATACTGCTGAGTGTGGGAAGAATAGTGTGTACTAACCTCTGATCCTTTGCGTGATTTCAGCGTAGCCTTGCACCTCGTCCCGACTGAGTACTCTTAGAACAATAACAAACTCATCTCTGGCCTCGAATCTTTCTTTACCTGCCTCCAAAGCGGCTGGACTGACCATCTTCCTGGATATCTTGGTCCATCGCGCGTCAGGTGGAACACCGTCTTTCTTTGCATCCTTCAGAGGTGCTACACCTTCGCGAACAGGGGACGGATCTTCTGGAAACGCCTCACGGGGCTGCCTCAGGATGCCTTTGACGGGTTTGGCCTCTGGCTTCTCACGTGGAGGGGAGACGACACGAAGTTGGCGGTCATCATTCGCTGGAACAAGGTCTCGAGATCTTCGCTCATCCAAACCTGAACGAATATCGGCAAGCTCACGATTATCCCGACTCATTGATCCTCTCGGAGTACGGCTGGTCGTGGTCAGTGGCTCCTTGGGTGGAATTGGCGGAGGCGTTGCGGAATCCTTAGCATTCAATGCATCCTTAAGAGCCTTGAGGTCCATCGTGTCTTTAGGATTGAAGGGTCCAGGTTGGATTGAGGATTCTCGTCTATTGCGACTCTCCCGTCGAGGCCTGGGGTGACCAGCAGCATCTGAACCATCGGACCTATCATCGATTGCACTGCCACTCAATCCAGGATGCAGGTGTCGCTCTCGTCGGTCTGGCTCTAGATCTCTGCCAGCTCGAGATGATGGGCGATCTCTTGGGTCCCGGCCCATGGAATCATGGTAAGGTGCAGGCTCTGGGACATAAGGTGGTATATCACGGAGCGGTGGTGGTGGGCCAATGTCTCTTGGATCCCTTGAGTCCCTTGGATCTCTCGAGGGATCCCTGTCTCTGGGTGGTGGGTAGTCCCGAGGAGATCTTTCGGGCTCGCCCTCGCGATATCGTCGCTCATTCACATCCCTACTTTCATCTCGGCGTCTTCGTGAATCTTCCTCGTATTCTCTTCGTTTCCGGTCTTCTCGGTCATCCTTGTCGTCGCGGTTGCTCAACGTGTTCTTTGCAGCGGTCAATCCAAGAGCCGCTCCAGCAAGACTGATGCCCGTAGCGAGTGCATCTCTGCCTTTGTGTTCTGTCCGGTCATCATTGGAATAATCTCTGCCGTGTCGATCCGGTCTCTCAGGTCGTGGTGGTGGTCGTTCATCTCTACTATCAGTGCGTTCTGATCTTTCGACCCGATCACTTCTGGGTTCGTTCCTTTGATCGCTTCTCTCTGGCTTCTCGGTTCTGATACCAAATCCTCTTTGCTCGACCTCATCATCATATGTATCTTTTCGAGTTGGCTTGCGACGTTCGTCATCTCTGACTTCGTATCGATCATCAAAACGGTCGTCTCTCGAAATGCGCCTTCCATCTCTGCTGTCATGATACATGTTCGGTAGTCTGGCGGATCCAGTCCTCCTGATCGGATCAATAGGCTCAAAAGGCATGGGCCTTTGAACCGGTTCTGGAGGTGCAACTGTCCCTCTGCTTTGCCCTTGATCCCAAGAAGTGACTCTCCCTGGGAGTCTGTCAAATCCTCTTGTGCTAGGAGGTGGGCCTCGTTCTCTCTCCCTTGTATCTTGTCTTGGTAAAATATCATGATAGCCAGAAATACTGGTCGGCCTGCGTGAAGCCTCGTTGCTGTCCCTCCTCGCGTGATGTCGGGGAGCAGACCTGTTCAAGTCATGTTGAACCAATTCTCTAGGCCCTGTATATCCATATCCATCCTCAACGTAGTCATCGGCCTCAGCACGTCGCGTAGCATATGTAGGTCCTGGACGAGCTCTTGTGCCAACGTATAAAGTTCCCTCTCTGCCCCCTCCGATGCGCAATCTGTTGTTTGAGTCTCTCTCCCGAGCTAGCCGATTCATGTCCGCATTGTCCATTGTCGCACTATATGTTTTTCGGTGTCCATGGTGATGGGAACTCGCAGGAATAGTATAGAACTCGTCTTCACTCGATCGGTATGGGTTCCTCATAGGGCTTGATGGCCTGGCGCCCCCACTATGTATGACTGGCCTGAGTTGTCTTGTAGTTGTGATAATTGCGGGAGGCCTACTACCAGAGTCCATGGTCGACGATCGCCTCGCCCTTGTAGTTGCGCTCGATGCACGCGGGGGAGGGTCCGCCTTGATCTTGTATGTGGTCACAATTCCACCAGAATTTGTACTTCCACTGCCGCTTCGAGATCCAGATGGCTGGATAATTTCGCGACGCGAGGACGGGATGGCGTGCAGATGGTGGTCATGATGATGATCTGAAGACCATCCGCTGATGTTGATAGGGAGTGAGGTCCTCCCGGGATTAAAAATTGGCGACCGAGGTCGCTGGTATCGATATCTATCTCCCATTGTGCGTGATGTTTCCCAAGATACCCCTCCTTCCCGATTTTGTGTCTCGCTGGGCTCGGAAAATTCGTGATGACTCGATTTCGCCTCTGGGAGGGTTTGTTTAGCACGGGACTACTCGTTTAACTGAACTTCTAGTATGCAATCGAATTGTGGCTCGGAGTTTCTAAGGAGGAAGATATCGAATGTCAGCGGTGGTATCAGAAAGGAAACAACTGGAATATATCCGTGCTGAGGGAAGCCTTTACTCCGAACACGCCCTTCAACACCGAGTAATTTGAGGCGAACTGGTCTCCCCACCAGGTCGCAAAGACTGCCAGTAATACCACAGATGAATCTGCCTCTCTGCAAAGCTCCGGAGGTTATAGTTGCGCTATTCTCTTCTCATGCGCATGTCCTGTGTAGTTTGTTTCCCTGGCGTCGTTGCCTACCCCGCCGGTCGAGGATCTGAAGAACAAAGCAGCCAAGTATTTATCGAGTCCCAAGGGTCGTGGCACGAACAGCAAACAATTGCGATCAAACTATCGTTCGCACAGGATATCGTGAACACGCCCAGAGAGGCCGGTGGTGGTGAAGTGGTTACAAAGGGAGGTCGGTGATAGGGAGAAGCAGCAAATAAGTCAACGACGACGATCCGGTATTGTTGCTGTGCCAGGGAAAAAGAGAGTTCACGGCACGAAAGAGTAGGGGAGAGTAGGGGAGAGTAGTCGTCAGGAGGGTGAGTTAGGCGTCAACGGTGTGCCCTTGTCCCTCCCCTTACTGCGGCTCTAATATCACAATGCAAGGAGTGCAGACTCTGTCGTTGCTTGCAATTTAAATGCCCGGATTGGGTGCAAGGGGAGAGTAGGGGAGCGCTGCACAGGAAGTTGCTGGTATTTTGAGGTCAAAAATGTTGACGTTCGGGTGCGTGCCAGGGTGCCAGGTGACCTCATCAAGACCACAACTTTCGCCGTCTCGGACCCTGCTTTTGTTATTCCACCTCAGATGGTGGCGATGTCGAGTATGGAACACGACTTCTTTGATGTTCTTGACCTCTCTCCTGCGTCTATCATTTCGAGTATTGTGATTACTGCCTCCATCGCGTTTCTTCTTCGCAATGCTCTGCAAGTGTACGAGTAATGACCCTACAGTATCGTTTGTATCACACCACTCACGTCCTTCACTCCGCCGAGTTGCATAAAAGGGGTCGATGATCTTCAAAGGCTCCAGCAAACCTGTTCGTTGGGTACATACAGTTGCTGCCCATTCCATTATCCCTCACTTGGCTCCGGAGGTTACACAGCCTTACGTCCATCGCAATGGACATTAAAGGAAGTTTGTTGCATCTCTCTGATATTCGCCCCGTTAAGGCGCGAAAGGCTCGAGTAGTCTCAAACGCCTTTGAGAGTTTGGATGCCTGAGCTGAAGAAATGCCCCCATTTTAGAAGTATCTTTCCCCAGCACACTGTCTGTACTCGGCGAGATAGCAAGAGCCTGGACTTTTTGTTTAATTTGTGTTCCAGAATTGCGGGTTTCTGGATGTAGCCTGCTTTCGTTCACTTGATATCAATAGGGCCAAACATGGAGTCGGTCAACCTTCCGAAGGTATCTTGTGAGGTTGGCATGGATGTACCTTGAGAAGTGCGACGGAGCCTTTCCATCCATGAGCTGATATCTACAAAGATCCCAGTCCATATATTTGTTTTCTATGAAGAAGTAACAACAACATCTTCAATGACATCAATATAGAGTTTTACCCTTCGAACACTCCGCCCTCGAATATGGCTTAGTTGCGATATCAAAATATCGAGTATGTAAACATCCATGTCAACATCCATAGAACTGCTCTTTGATACCAGCTCGCTTCTTCGCAATTGTTTCGGATCTAGCAATCCAATACCTGGGATACCTCCGGACTGAGCAATTAATTCACAGGAAACAAGTGTTCTCCCTAGCATTGTCTGCCAATCCTCGCGTCTAGCACCCGACATCAACTCCATGCCGTTGTTCTCCTCGAACCATATCGTCACGTGACCGCAGCGCCCTCTTTTGAGTTGTTGAAACAGTAAGTTGAAGGTTTGTTCGACTCCGTTAGACATTGTGAGTCGATTCCAATTCGATCACATATTCAGCTCTAGGGTTGTGGACATCGGAATCTGTTGTCTAGATCTGATGTGCAGGGAATGATCCACAAGGCGAATGCAACCCTGACCTAGCGCAGGAATGGAAGAGTCCAAGGATCCCATGGCATCAATATCCGGATGTCAAAATGGGCATAATGTTTTTCGTGAAAGACCCCATTGCTAGCCTTGTTCATGGAGCCTTAAGTTTTCTGTGACAACCATCACCAATTCGGCAGTGGAAAAGAGAGGACAAGCAATCAATGGTATCTGGATATCCTACTTTCCACAATGATTATATCCCGAGACACCCTCGCCCGTTCATCTCTACTGTAAACATAAGTTTGAAATTACAACTCTCATGATATAAACTCACTAACTAACTCCATCATCACGCGTCCACTCGTCTCCTAAACATCTTCTTAAGCCCTGGCCCCCAAACCTCCCACGTATGTTCATTCCAACCATACACAATCGCATCTGCCAATCCCTGAACAACAATACACGCCTGTTAACCCCCAAAAACAAATTGAATCAGCCAAATTATCTCTCACAAATCTATCCAGAGGGGCAAGGCAGACATTATTTGGAGAGAGAAAGAATGAGCTGAAAATAAAAGAACTCACCTTGTCAATCGTCCCAATCGCAAACGGTGCCGGTTTGCCCGTCGAAGTCTGATATACTCGGATCGAGGTTGGAATCATCCAGATGAGTAGATATACGAGCGGGTAGGCCATCATTTGGTAGGAAACCTGATCGAAAAGAGACACCCAGTTAGTCAATTTATTCACTGCCAACTCTCCTCTCCAACCTAACGCAGACTTCAAATTCCAACTCCAAACAATCAATTCCCATCTCAAGCATCACACTCAATCAAAACCTACCCGTTTCAACATCGTAATCGACCGTCCGTTCACCATCCTCCTCGTCCTTGCGGCTTCCAACTGCGCAATCTCATCCATCCCTCCACCATTTGCAGTGCTCGTTGTGGAATTTAAAGTCTGCAAAGATTTCATCGCTATCTTACTCCTTATGCTATTACTGTTTTTACTGTTCGTCGTGTTGCTCTCAAATGTCAACTCGATATCTTCACAGGTGCGAAAGCGACGATGTGCGTTATGTACCAGGATGTAGAGACGGATGTACAGGGCAAGAATTGTGATGATGATGCACCAGCGAGGGAGGAAGTTGACGAAGAGACGGATTCGGTCACTTGTGAGCCAGCACCCTATGAAGTGTTAGATTATTCTATCTCGGTTGGTCTGATGTTGAGAACAGGAAAGATGTGTAAAATGATGGAGGGGAGGGAGATGATCGTTCTTACATGATCCAATATCACCATATCCAGTAATCGCATAACCCATAGCGGCCCAAGTGATAGAAAGGAACCACGGAACAATCCAAATGACATAACTATGATGTTGAATCCATTTGGCCCACTTCTTGTGGTCTGCGAGGACAAAATACGTGCATACCGCGATCATCAGAATCCAATAATCAGCTACGCAGAACAGAAACCTTCAATCAGCTGGAAGTCAACATATTTGCATTTAGTGCCAATCTCTAAAATGCTTACTCTGCACAACAAAAACTTGAACCATAAAACCGTTAAAGGTACAGAACTGTCGATGCTGAGGAGTTCCGAGGGTATAACCAGAGAGTGTGACGGCGGAGGGTACGAGGAAGTTGATTGCCATCCAGAAATCGCTAAGGGCTAGACCTCTTTCAACGTAAATATGTTAGCATAAGCTCACTCTTCTACGGTTGAGGCTTTCTAATCACAAAAACAAACTGACGAGGACGAGCATTCTCAACATACAAGATCAACTGATGGCGGAAACCCCTCAAGAGTTTGAAGCACTACCTCTGGTTAGATATTGGTACAAATCTCTCATTCGCGACGAATTTCGCCTCAACTCACGATGAATGTCAACCCGATGAATGCAGCTCCACCTGCAGATAAAACGGAAACGACCATAATAATTATACTCAAGATCCGCACTTGATCGGGCGTCGAAGGCGCCGAAAGTATCGACATGACTGCGATGATCATATAAATATTCTCAAGAAAGCAGCCGCCGAGCGGAGAAGGAAGACGAAGTATAAGAAATTTGTTATGAAGTGATGGAGTTCATGTTGACTTGAACCCTGAAAGAAATCAAGATTTCTTTGGACGTTTAAGAAAGAAAGATTCGGAAATATGTAAGGTAGACAGGTGAGGTATGTATAGAAGACGCAGAAGGACAATAATGATCCTTGTCTTCACGATTTTACTTTACCCTAGGAGGAGAGGCACTTGGAGATCCCGTGGTACTAAAACGATGACATACTGAGATTGACTTGCCAAGTTATGAGGGGTTGTGGTGAGTGATAATGATTTTTATACTCCGACCTGAATGTGGTTTTCAAGTGACGTTGCCGAGTTAACAATCGAACTGTCCCACCAAGCTCTAACTTCTCTCTCAATCCCGAACGAGCGAAAGTAGTCACAAGGTCTCGGACATCCTATATTTAGCCCTCCTTATCTCCAAGATCAGCTCGGGGTAAAGATGGGAGGAGGTTGATATATCATATTTCTGTTGCAAGTGGGAGACAGTGGGAGTCGAGACTCCCGCAGGGTTTCTTGGCATGGATGGCGGAAAACCATGATCTGGAACATAATTCATCTAGAGTTCTTGAGCATATAGGACACTATTGAACATGTCTCGATGCGATTATTCATCAGAGGGGAATGGGAAGAGGATTGTAGGTGAGGTGAGGTTCAAAAGCCGAGAAGTTTTGTTCAGGTGAGGAGGGGTTTTTGTCCTCACTTGGACAGCTGTTTCGCTAAGGTTTGGGATTGTTCTATCATATGACCTTGAAAAGTATCTCAAGAAATAATCATTTTCGCAATATTGAAACGGCGCGTTTCTTGAAAGCCGATTGATTTCACGGAATTATCAAAGTCACGCAGCGACAGAACGCGCTGAAAATGATTCGCTATGGCAGAGTTGCAATTTCCTGCCTCTATTGCTTTTCCTTCTCTTCACTTCAACTTTACGGTGTTTCAATCAGGTTCATTAACAAATCTATTGCGAACTTGGAATTTTCAAGACTCGAAATCTTTTAAGGTATCCAATGGATTCTGTTCTTTGGTGTTGTTGTTTTTCAAGGGCGTTTACAATGTTTGTTGTTGAACTCTATCACAAATGCGCCTCGTAAATTCTCACGGCAGTTCTTATTCTTCTCAACTTAACTTTCAAGATAAGCAGTATTTCAGAAAGATTTTTGCATTTCCAAAAATTTACTATCAATTCCACACTTCGAGGAAGGAAAGTATCAATGTACAATTTCCCCTTCTGGTCGCTCAAACCATGCTGCTAACCACAAACTCCTCAAGAGCAAGTAGTATATATCAAAATATGCAGAATGCAACTCAAACAAAAAAAGCTCCCCACCCAAACGCCAGAATTCCAGATCAATCATTTCAAAATCTTCCACAACCCATCCATTATCTCACCCTCTCCCACACTTAATGTCCACCCACTCTCGCAGCGGCCTCCTTATCCGCGTAAGTCTGATTCCATGGTTTCCTAGCCTTCACATCTCGGAGTAATTTCGTTCGATCAAAGAGCATATGCTCGCTAGAGCCGCACCAAACATTGAATATCAGCTTTTCAAGTTCCCAAAAAATCTCAAAACCAAAACCAAATCTAAAAGGCAAGAATCGAGAGAGAGTAAAACAAACATAACATACCTAGTATTGATCTCGTCTTCCGCATGATCGAGACCAGCATTGTAACTATCCAGATCTTTGCGCACGCCATTCGCTATCGCGTTCGAGACAGATGGTTTGAAGACGGTCTTGTCGACGAGAACGATTGCGCCGACGGCGCCGATTGCTGCTAGCGCTGCTGTGCGGAGGGGTGCCATTGTTGCCATTTTTGCTGTTTGATTTATTGGTTTTTTGTTTGAATTCCAACTAAGTTTGAAGTTGAGACTGGATATCAATGTATTGATATACTGATAAAGATGTCTTTGATATTGTTCGGTGATGATTGGATGACTTGATCGGGATTTGATGTTGTGATGCTAAGATACATTCCAGCGGGATCTGACACTCCTTTTAAACACCTCCCCATACGATCCATATCCCCATCAAGTCTATTTCCATCCTTCTCTACTATTCTCCCAACCTCGCGGCATGGCGAGATGTGGTGAAAGTTGTGGTGCGGATGTGGAGTGATATCGGCTTAGCATGGGGTGATCGACCGCACATCTCAGCCCAGCGGAAGTCCCCGACATCACACACTGCATCTACTCTACCACGAAAACATCCAAAAATTACCTGTTTTCATCGGGTTTTCGTGGAGTTTTCTTCCTTTGGTGTTGAATATGATTATGGAAATGGAGTTGCGGCGGTTTAACGATTGCAAAGATGACCCTTTCTTGCGCTCTGAGTGGTGGGGGATTCTCGCTGGTTGTGAGAAAGTGGAGATCTCGCACTGATGCGATGAGGATACGCAGGGTGAGGTCGGAAACGTGTGCCAAGGATATACGTTGAGATGACCTGATGGTACTTTGGGATGACATAGAAATGGCGCTTTGCGCCGGAGGGATGGAGAGGCTGTGTG
>JBAMDN010001020.1:0-104500 GCA_037074945.1 Tetracladium marchalianum
AAAATAAAGGGGGAGAATATAGATAAGAAAGTAATAAATATACAGGAAGATCTTGTTAAGATGTTTACTAAAATAGAAACGCGGAAGATAAAGCAGGTGGTTATCTATGACTCGGTGGGTTAATTCCCGGATAATGTTAATAGTTAATCTCGTCTCGATAGGATAGTTTTGAGTGGGCGTTTTTGATCGGGACAGTTTTGAGTGGGCGTTTTTGATCGGGACAGTGTTGAGTGGGCGTTTTTGATCTGGACAGTGTTAAGTGGGCGTTTTTGATCGGGACAGTGTTGAGTGGGCGTTTTTAATCGGGACAGTGTTGAGTGGGCGTTTTTGATCGGGACAGTGTTGAGTGGGCGTTTTTGATCGGGACAGTGTTGAGTGGGCGTTTTTGATCGGGACAGTGTTGAGTGGGCGTTTTTGATCGGGACAGTGTTGAGTGGGCGTTTTTGATCGGGACAGTGTTGAGTGGGCGTTTTTGATCGGGACAGTGTTGAGTGGGCGTTTTTGATCGGGACAGTTTTAAGTAGGCAAATACTTATATGTAATACTTCTCTTATTATTTTTAAAACCATGTTAACTATAACTGTGTTTCGTGATTTAAAAACTATTAGCACTAATACTCCGTCTAGAAGAAAGAGTAATAATCTTAATACGGGAACTTATATCTCTAATATTAAATAAAGTTATAAAGGCGCTAAGAGAGTTAGTCCTTATTCGAGAAATAACATTAGTGAAAGTACTATAAGAATAGTCGCGACCTAGGGAGTTAAATACGCTATAAGAATAACTACGACCTATAATAGTAAAAGCGCTTTAAGAATACTTACGACTTCTAAGATATATAGTACTTAAAGAGTAATGTTCACGATTTAACTACGAGGTAATATCGCCGATATTTAAATATTTATTTTCCTCGGAATAATTAATACTATAACGTAAAGTATAATAAAGAAAGTTAATAGTTTAAATAGTGTTAAAAGAGTCAGGTACGCTAAGTTTACTTTTAGTACCTTATTAGTAAACGAGAAATTTTTATTAGGGTTAAAATAATAGACCTGCTTAAAAGTTGCTAAAGGTGCCAAAGCGTTGCCAACGGTGCCAACGGCTTGCCAAAGGCCTGTCAACTGGCAACTTTTTTTTTCCCTGATGATATAGAGTTATATCCTTACTAAACTACCTAGGTAAGGTTTTAGAGCGAATCTTAGCGAGAAGACTTAGTTACTTAGCCGAAACTACTAATCTACTATACCCGAGTTAAATCGGGGGTAGATTAAAGAAATCGGCTATTAACGCGGCTCTACTACTATATACCGAAGTAGAGCTAAATAAGTCGAAAAAGCTAGTTACGAGTACTCTTTTTCTTAATGTTAAGGGGGCTTTCGATCACGTCTTAAAGAACCGACTCTTATAGATCCTAAAGACTTTAGGGCTCCCGAAGAGCCTTATACTATAGGTAGAGTCGTTTCTAAGTGATCGCTTACTACGGTTAACCTTCGATAACTCGATAGAACCGTTTTACCCTATAGACATAGGAATCCCCTAGGGAAGCCCTATTTTACCGATATTATTCTTAATTTATATCAGAGACCTCTTTTAGTTAAGTGCTATTACCTACTTATCGTACTTAGACGATATATCCCTGATAGCTAGCTCGAAGAGTCTAAAACGTAACGTTACGATTCTAGAGCGAGAAGTTAAGGATATTATTAACTTGGGTTAGAATAATGCTATTATCTTCGATATAGCTAAGACTAAATTAATCTACTTTAAGAAGTCTAAAAACAGACCTAACTTAACTCTTCCGGATAGCTTTATTATAGAACCTAAAGAATTAGTTAAGTGGTTAGGAATATACTTTAACTCGAATACTCGATATAAAGAGTATATTAATATAAGGGCTTCTTAAGCGAAACAAGCCTTTTACCGACTTAATCGGCTCTCGAATACTAATAGGGGCCTGTCCGCTTTTGCCTTACGACAGTTATACTAAGCCTGTGTTACTAGTGTAGCCGACTACGGGTCTACTATATGGTGGGATAATATAAAGGCTAAATTAGCCCCCTTACAAGCTATTTAAGGCTAAGTAGTACGATTAATCCTAGGGACCTTTAAAAGCTCCCCTATTATACTAATGGAAGTCGAATTAGCACTTGCCCCACCATGTATTAGACTTAGTAATTCGATCCGTCGGTACGTACTCCGATTAAAGTTATTAAGCCCGAACCACCCGGTCCGAGCTAAATATATATAGATCACCGATCCCGAATTCTACTATAATAGCGATTCTAGCGATTCGTCTACTATAGTAGAATTAAAAACCTAACTCACGACTATTACTAAGTCTATTAGTTCGCTAGTAGACTTTAATAGCCTCGAAAGTATTATACCCTTCTACTTCGCCCCCTGGAATAGAAGCGTCCCTTATACTGTCGAAGTAAACCTAGAACCGAAGGATAGTGCGGCTATATTACATATAGAGTATCTTAAAACTCTATATAATAGCTCTGTAAAATCAATATATACAGACGCATCGTCTCTAGGGGACGGTAATGGGATCGGAATCGGACTTGCTATGTACGATCATAGGACCCCCTATATCCCTAGAATCCCTGTCTACACGGACAGGTGGAATATAGGCGACGATAAGATCGTATACGACGGCGAATTAGAAGGCGTCGTACGAGCTATTAAGTACGCTAGTAGCGTAGCGAAGAGGGGTGATCACTTTAACGTGTTTACCGACAACTAAGCCGGTATTCTACGTCTAAAGACACCTTCCGACAACCCGGGCTAATCAAGTCAGATTATAGCTATAGAAGCAGCTAGAGCTATTATAGCAAAAGGAGCTACTATAGCTATTAAGTAGGTCCCGGGTCACACCGACATCGTAGGAAACGAAGAGGCCGATAGACTAGCGAAGCTAGCTACAGGTCTCCCCCCTACCTCGTCCGGAACCTCTTTTACTCTTCTTGGCATTAAAATCAGTGAATTACGTCGATTAGAATGGCTTACTATATTACAGAGATATAGTGAGCTAAAGTCGAAATCACGTAACCAGATTAGCTATAAGACTTATAGCGACTTATTCCCATAGACTATCTCTAAGCGAATTCGGCTACCCCTCGGGGTAGATAGAGCTACCTCAAGTGCTCTATTTTAGCTAAAAATAGGCCATGGGTATATTAAATCGTACCTATATAGGCTTGGTCACGTGACGGATAACAAGTGTCGGTGCGGATGTATCGAAACGCCCGAACACTTAGTCCTATACTATCGTAACTATCAGAAACCAAGAGAAGCCCTCCTTAGGGAACTTAAGCTAAATATAAGGTCTAGTAGTATTAGCCTGTTTCTACTACTACACCTTAATACCTACTATATCGAAAAGACGCTAGTATTCTTAAAAGAAACTAGTATCTGTACAAGGGCCTGGTATACCGAACGAGAAAACAACCCTAATGCTATAGGGTAATAGAGGCGATCACGTGACTAATCACGTGAGGTGGCCTAAAACAACCTGTACGATTTTCCTTTACGTCTGCTTTTGATTTCCTTTCCTTCTCTCTCCCCGGGGCCCCTTCGACGTCTTTAAAGACCAGGGATTAGACCCCTAATATTCTACTAAAACATAGACGAACTTGAACATGTACGTATATAAGTAACCGACCCGCTAGTGCTCTTATAGCACTAGCCGTGCTATATAGTCCTAGGACTGATACAGCACGTTAAAAGGAATAAAAAAAAAAAAAAAGTAAAGGTTAAGAAAAAGTAAGGTAAAGGGACGATAGTAGATCGACGTTAAGAAAGTAAAGTTCACTAAAAGTAAAGGTTAACGAATATAAGTAGTAGAAAGGAAACCGCCTGTTTTAAAGCGGGGTTTTACTTAATATTACGCGGGAGGAGAGGGGTAATATAAGGGGCTAGCCCTTTAGGTAAAGCGCGGGTAGACCCACGCTCTCTTAGCTTAACGCTTAGCACCCGTATATTTTCTTTAGGACTTAGCGTAAGACCTATCTTTCTCCTTTATCGAACTTGTTAAATACTACATTAAACTCCAGCGTATACGCCGCTCTCCCGTGACAATAACTCTTGCTACTGAGAGCCGTTATTACTCCTCTTGGTTGTGACACTATCATATATTATATCTAAAACGAATATCCTATAGTATAGGGTGTTAAACCGTAACATACTACTATCCCCGTCAGAACCTATGCCAAGAGGATATCTATGACCTGATATCCTAACAGTATTAGCCGGAGCCCGTAAATAAGATGTCGAGGAGCTCCGATCGACGGCTACTCTTATGAACTTACGGTTATTATTATTATTATAGTTATTAATAAAGGAAGAAGGTATTAGTACGATATTAGGCGGGGGGCGGAGATTATATACTAATTAAGGAGTAAAAGTAAAGGTTAATAGTAAGGTAAAGCGACGATAGCAGATCGAAGTTAAGAAGGTAAAGGTTAATAAAAGTAAGTAGTAGAAAGGAAACCGCCTGTTTTAAAGCGGGGTTTAGTGGAATTTCACGCGGGGGGAGAGGGGTAATATAAGGGGCTAGCCCTATAGGTAAAGCGCGGGTAGACCCACGCTCTCTTGGCTTCTGGCTTAGTACCCGTGTATTTTCTTCAGGACTTAGTGTAGGATTTATCTTCCTCCTTTATCGAACTTGTTAAATACTATATTAAACTCTAGCGTACGCGCCGCTCTCCCGTGACACTGGGATGACATTTCAGTGGACAAAAACAAAGTGGGCTAGGGGTTTTTCGTAACTCCTAATTCTTACGAACCAGATTAAGGAACCGAGTACTTCGTCCGAATTCAGGCAAATGAAACATCCCTATGATTTCAATATCAGAGTTTTCCCTGACATCTGTAGCTTTTAACACGTTCTTCCTGTGGTCTGAAGTCTCATAGTTGTGATCTGTAATATACATCTATTCTCTGGCTAAAATTACAAAGCGCAAACAAATTGCGAATCCCACAAGCATATCGCATTACTAATCACCCCCAACATCCCAAACCCTATAACCTCTCCAGAATCCGTTCTATAGTCCCATGTAACTCTGAAATTGCGATGTTTATACGAATATCGAGTTTTCTACACTGAACCTCGCAGAACTTTTCGTCCTTCCACATCCTACCAACGACAACAATAATTGGATAGCCAACAAGATCTGCATCCTGCATTTTCCAAGCAAATGACTGTGCCCTATCGTCTAGGATGAGGTCAAGATCGAGCTTGTTCGATTTCTTGGCTCGATCTGTCAAGGTGTCATAAACTTCAAGAGCTCCAACCTCGAGACCTTTGCTCGGGATAACAACTGCATCAAATGGGGCCATTACACGAGGCCAGATGAGACCCTTCTCGTCGGCAAGAGTATCAGCAACAGCGCCAATCATGCGTGTGACGCCAATACCATGGCACCCCATCTGAAACGACACCTGTCGATGGAGACCGCTTGATGGAATACTCTGTGAAATGGTCGGCACCGCCTCGTCTGCCAGGACATCGATAGGCACTGAAACGGAAGCTGACATTGGCTCGCTGTATCGGGTGCCAAGATGAAAAGTGTGACCCAGCTCTATGGCTTTCTGCACCCTCAATGTGCCTTCACGGCATCGCGGGCAAGAGTCACCATCTGCGATTCGAAGTAGATTCAAGAGTCTTCCAGTAGATGGGTGATGCGTGATTGTCTCTATGGTGATACCGCTGGTGTGTCTTGAGTCCTGCGGCCATAGTGGAATGTGAGGATCTGCTCTAGCCACCCTGTCAGCAAGGGGCGTAGAAAGCCTGCCGTCTAATAGATTAACGAGTTTCATTGATCCCGACAACGGTTCTCCTTCTATGCCCAGTGAAGTATACCAAAGTGATGAGGGGTTTTCAACAGAGGCATCAAAATCAGGGATCACTGATTTGATTGCATGAATGTTGACATCTACATGATCGAGGCTCGCAGAACTGCTTGATCCTGTTGTCGGAAGGGACGTGTACCAAACAT
This sequence comes from Tetracladium marchalianum, assembly GCA_037074945.1. Taxonomy (NCBI): domain Eukaryota; kingdom Fungi; phylum Ascomycota; class Leotiomycetes; order Helotiales; genus Tetracladium; species Tetracladium marchalianum. Next base: position 6,000 of record JBAMDN010001020.1, read on the forward strand.
TGATCAGGGTAAGCCTATCGCGCGATATCCCACGCCAAACCCGTAGACAGGCAGCCGACTGAATATCATCATTAGACTGCGAAGGTGCGCCTCTGCTATCGGGGATCCGACTTTCTGCAAGCTCCTCATTTGCAACGTAGTTGCAGCCGGTACAATTGATGACATGGTCCTCTCCTTTCATTGTCGGAAAATGAAATTCATGACTGAGATTCCCGCCCATATCCCCCGAGTCAGCTTCCGCAACTAAGAATGGCAGTTTGAGCTCGTTGAAGATTTGTGTATAAGCATCTCGGACTTTGTCATATGTCACCAGTGCTTTAGAAGTATTGTAATCAAACGTGTAAAGATCTTTCATGACGAACTCGCGAGAGCGTAGAAGACCATGGCGGGGCCTGAGTTCATCCCGGTATTTTCGTGCTGTAAAGGCAGGTAAAGTGAGCGTGGCACGACAGATTTGAACGGTGTATCATACATGTTTGATAGAGTCGAATGGGAAGATCCTTATACGACTTCACAGTACTTGATACCAAGGATGTAATTTCTTCCTCGTGAGTAGGGGAGAGGAGGTAGTGAACATCCTTTCGGTCTTTGAAACGAAAAAGCTGAGAAAAGTCAGGACGGCTCGCTTATTCGCGTTTGTACATCTTCAACGGACCTCAGCACTAGCACTTTGCAATCGACCACTCCTCGACCAGAGGTCCTCTGAGGATATTGAGGAGAGTTCGACCTTGGAAGCGCCTGGCAAGGTTAGCTGGCGGTCGAACGTATGGCAGGAAACGGAAATATACCTAATCCGTACATATACTTATCAATCAAGGCCTCCAGCTTATTCAACACGCGCCGTCCTAATGGCAAAAGGTGAAAGACTCCCGGATGGGCCTGGCAACAACAATGTCAGGTCAGAAGGACTGGGAATGGTAGCGGAAGAGAGGAAAGGACTAACCTGGCGCAAGAAGCCGGCGCGCAACAATTTTGCATGTGAATCTTGACGATTAATGATCAGTACTAAGGTAGCCAGAGAGACAAGAGACGACAAGGCAAATACCTTCCTTTGCGTTGGGCGTGAAGCCTCCGGTTGGAACCCAGAGACGTGACAAGCGAGCCCGTCCATCAACCTATTCGCTGCACGATTAATCACATTGTGCATCACCACCACATACAAGGTAGAAGGCACTTACCACCGCCTCTCGGTCGAGCTGATTGCTACTATATACACGGCACTGAGGAAGGGATATTCCGTGAAGGCGAGGACGAAGCTGTGGTGAGAAGCGTGACCAGCTGTAGGACAGCTGAGGCTTCATGTCGTGTTGCTGTTGTTGTTGTTGTTGTTGTTGGTGGTGGTGGTGTTGCTGGCTTGGCGGCACGGAGTAGCGACAAAGGCCATATCATTTATCACCTCGCAATGACGCAGGGGATGTGCTACCTCTACCTCTACCTCTAGCCTGTCTAGTAGTTGGTAGTGTAATTTAGTTCAATATAGTAAAGAGCGTGAGCTAGAAGGCCGAGCCGATCAGGTCAAGCAAAGTCCAATTTAAGCTTGCAGCAGAAGCTGCAGCACATCGCAAGCGAAAACAGTGCCCCGTGCCATCCCTGCAAAATATATCTTTAGCTCGGGTCTGAAATTTTTGTGTTATCAGCATCGCGACTGTCCCCTCCAGTCAGTCCTAAGCCGCCCTTTCTCGGCCACATCTACTACCTCCGACTTCACTATCGGTATTGTCGAGTTTCAAATCTCAATATGGCGAAGAAGAAGATCAAATCTCCAAAGAGCGCCGAATCTAATAAGCTCCAGCAAAATCTCAATTTCCCCTCCTTCGATGAGACTGCCTTGACGGCCTTAACTGCGAGGATTGAACAGGGTCTCGACAACAAGCAAACCGAGCCTTCGTCCAGCAAGTCGAAGCCACCATCAAAACAGTCTCAATCAACTGTTCGGGGCGTGAAGAGAGACGCCAGTGGCAATGCAAAATCGATCGCGGATCCCAAGGCTGTCAGCAGTACAAAGAAGAAGGACAAGACCGAGGACAAGCAGGGCAACACTCAAAATACAAGGCAGATATTACTGCAAGAAATCCTTGCTCTCGGTGGCACTGCTGAGGATCTGGACCTTGTTGGAGATGCGCCATCAGACGAGGATGGCGAGTACGACGAAAACAGCCCGTCGGTGGATAAATCATTTAAACAAGACCTAGCTCGCTTCGTAAAAGGACTAGGCATCGACCGATCGGCTGAGAAGGACCTGGCTGAGGAATTTGAAGAAGAGTCTTCAGAAGACCAAGACCAAGACCGAGACCAAAATGCCGTTGAAGATGAGTGGGAAGCCTCCGAATTGGGCTCACTCGATGATGATGCATCAGTAATCGAAGAAGGTCCCAGCACAGATCTGCCGCTACAGTCACGAAGAGCCCAGGAGAAGCAGGCACTCAATGATCCAAGTCGTCTGGTCAGTATATCCTACATGTAAGCGGAACTCGTCTGATGACGCCCAAGTAGATTTTCCCAGCTCAGCCTGATTGGCACGCTGCCGCCCTTCCTGTTCTCCCCATTCCTGAAGTGGATGAAATCTCACGGTACCGAGAGGTAATAGCCAACTTGAAGGAGTACGCTGTCTTGCTTCTCGAAGCTGATTCTAACCTTTATGCCTCAAAACATCTTTCGTCATCTTCGTCACACCGATTTTTGTCCACAATCATGACCTCAGGTACCCTCTCTGATAAGGTCTCAGCCCTAACTTTGGTTGTGCAAGAGTCGCCAGTTCATACGACCAAGTCTTTCGAAAGTCTTTTAGGTCTTGCTAAGAAGAGAAGTCGTGGCCAGGCAGTGACCGCATTGGGCGCTCTGAAAGATTTGTTGGGTGTGGGCGTGGTGCTACCAGCCGATAGGCGCCTTCGAACATTTGCCGCTCAGCCCGGCCTTATAGCTACTCTGCAGCTCGATACAGTTTTGACTTGGAAGAATGGCCAGAAATTACCTGGGGACATCACCAAAGCACATCTCATCTCCTGGGCATATGAGGATTGGCTCAAAGAGGCATACTTCGACATGTTGAAAATTCTTGAGAGCTGGTGCAGTGACGAAGTGGAGTACGCTCGATCAAGAGCTGTAACGTATGTTTATGAATTGCTTAAGGAAAAACCAGAGCAGGAGGCCAATTTGCTTCGGCTGTTGGTCAATAAACTTGGAGATCCGGACAAGAAGATTGCTTCAAGAACGTCTTATCTCTTACTCCAGCTACAAATTTCTCATCCTCTCATGAAGCAGGTCATTATATCGTCGATCGAGTCTGAACTGGTGTTGCGACCAGGACAGAGCTTGCATGCCAAGTATTACGCCATCAACACACTGAACCAGACAATTCTGAGTGTCAGGGAGGAAATTGTTGCCAAGAAATTACTAGATATCTATTTCGCAATGTTCGTCACACTTCTGAAAAAACCGGACCCACCAAAACCAGTTGATGCGCCGGTGCTTAACCGCAAAGGTCAAATTCAAGGTGGTGGAGGGAAGATGGGCAAGAAAGCTTTAGCTAAAGCTGCTAAAGAGGAAGAGTCGAAATTGGCTGGCGAAGAGACCACCGAGAAGATGATATCCGCAGTACTCACTGGGGTAAATCGTGCCTTTCCATTTTCCAAGACAGATGATGTGACGTAAGTGCCCTTCTTACTCTATAAGCCTTGGTTGTACATACTGACGTTATTTCAAAGCCTCGAGAAACACATGGATACTCTTTTCAGGATCACTCATTCCTCAAATTTTAATACCAGTATTCAGGCGCTGATGTTAATCGAACAATTGGCTTCCTCTAAACACCTTTCGGTTGATCGATTCTACCGTACCCTCTACGAATCTCTTCTTGATCCACGTCTTATTACTTCCTCGAAGCATGCGCTTTACCTTAACCTTCTATTCCGTGCCTTGAGAGCGGACATCAACATCAAACGTGTAAAGGCCTTCGCTAAGCGTTTACTTCAGGTTGTCACTTTACACCAACCACCATTCATTTGCGGAGTAATGTTTTTGTTAAGAGAACTGGAGTCCACCATGCCGGGATTGAAAACACTTTACAACGAAGCCGAGGATGATGGCGAGGTTGAACAGGAGACTTTCCGAGATGTTCCAGAGGACGGAGAACAACCTATTGTCCCAGAAAAAATTGTGCCATCTCGATATGATGCATACGATGGCCGAAGACGGGATCCCGAGCACAGCAATGCCGACAGGAGTTGTCTTTGGGAAACTGTAAGTTATGCATGGTATATCTCTCTTTCCACTGCTGACCTTTCTAGATCCCTTTCCTTGTACATTTCCACCCATCTGTCTCATTGTTTACGGATCGCCTACTCAGCAGCGAGAAGATGCCACCTAAACCCGATCTTGCTTCACACGGCCTCACAAGCTTCCTAGATAGATTTGTTTATCGCAACGCCAAGGCCTCGACTGGTAGTTCACGAGGAGGTTCAATCATGCAGCCTCTTTCTGGTGGTGACAGCAAAGGTATACTGTTGTCTAGCAAATCTGCAGGAGGTCAAAATGAACCTTTGAACACGGAAGCATTTTGGCGCAAGAAAGTGGACGATGTCGCTGTGGACGAAGTGTTCTTCCACCGTTACTTCAACCAAATCGGTAAGACGAAGCGTACTCCAGCCAAGAAGCTTGCACCAACAGACTCTGGAGAGCCTGATATGGAGGACGATGAAAATGAGGACGAAATCTGGCAGGCGCTGGTAGACTCGAGACCAGAGCTGGAAGGACCAAGTGATGACGAGTCTGACATGGAAATGTTAGGTCTTCACGACTCCGAGGCTGAATCATCCGGGAGCGAGGCTAAAGCTGACTCTGATGACGTGGATATGGAAGATGATGATTCCATTCCAGTAGACTCGGATGGGTTCGAAGATGCGTCTGACGGAGAGGAAGACATGGCCGAGGATAGTGATGGTCTCGATGCACTCTTTAATAAAGAACTGCAGACAGGCCAAAAACAAAAGCCAGACAAGGATGGTGCAGAGACCAGCAGGCAGAAGAAGAGGCGCATGAAAGCGCTTCCAACCTTTGCTTCTGCTGAAGATTACGCAGACATGTTGGACAACGACGAAGACGAGGACTTTTAGAGCGCCCAATGCAAAGTCAAGGACTTCACTCTCTCTGGGGTATTAGATGCAAAAGCGTGAATGTTGTGTTAAACTTTTTTCATTCTCTAATCGAAGCTGTACCTCGCAATATGGTGAAAACCCGAGCCCCTGGTCTAGGTATCAAACCACTCGAGCTTATCGCTATTTGAAAATATGGCTCGGTAGGTCTTGTTCCCATCACTGCCTGCTACCTCTTCGGTATCTATAATGAACGTATCATCAGCCCTGGTCGCCCTTTGAGGGCTGGAAGCCTGATAATCTTTTTTCTTTTTCTTTGGAGGTCATGCCAGTAGTGTACTTACGGATGCAGTGTAATGTTGCGTTCTCGGCATCGCCCGGAACGAAAGCACGAAACATGATGAATTTTCTAAGTTTTGGATTAGCAATAATGTCAAAGTCTCATCAGGGGCTGGACATACTCGTCCCTAGCTTCGGGGAGCAGAACCTTGCCGAAGAGATGAATACCATAGGCAGAAGTGCCAACTCTTACCTCCACCAAGTTTGTAGCTGCGTGATATTAGCCTTGTCTCTTCTACTGTATCCTGCCTTGGGCGTTGACATCTCACCGGAGAAGCTAGTGAGTTGGTCATCGGAGAGATGACTGACAGCAGCGAAGTACTCTTGCTCATGCTCTAAAGATTGCTTAGCGTTACTTCCCTTCCGAGGAGAAAGTGTTTATTGACATACTATTACGGTCATGGCGGATTGAACGAAGATTCTTCTTGAGGTCGGCTTCGATCCGGTTGAAGACATTGATGGACTCCTCCCTTACACTTTGCGTTAGTGACTATTGCTAGTTTGCAGGGCAAGCAGCTTGGGAAGTGTTTACTTTGGGGGGTGGGCCAATCCCAGATCAACGGTCTCTGCTGTTGCCATGATGAACGATTCGGATTGATTTCGGGAATGTAAAGGGACCTTGTTTGATGGGTACGAGCAAGTGTAGAGAGCAGAGGGTTTTGTACTATTCGTATGGACAGTGAGAATGAGGTTGAGAGCAGCATTACTGGTATATATATATATAGAGGTATAACTATCTATTGGTGAGACAGTGCCAGGATTCCGAAGCGGTTGGTGATGGATATCTGGAGCACATGACATTTGTGACGTACGACTCTCGAGTCTCTCGTGCCTGATTTCTTGTGGTTCCTGTCCTGTCCTGTCTCGCCTGTCCTATCCTTTCCCGTGCCAGTTGGTTCTGTCCTGTTTCTTGAGGTTTCGGATGATCGTCCCCTGGCTCGCCTGGCACCATTAGCCGAAAGATGACGTGGTGAGGACGAGGGGACAAGGGACGAGGACATCGACGGAGTAATAATGTTGAAGTAGCCTCTGCCTTCACTTGGTCAATGAAAGGGAACTAGATGCAGCTGGTGAACAGACACTGGGTACGTAGGTAGATACAGTATAAGTGGGGACCGTAGGTACTCTGGGTACTGTACGGAGTACTACAGTACCATGGAATGAATGTACCGAGGCGAGTGAGGCTCGACATACACCCCGAACAGGAGGTTCAGTAGCCATGGGAATTAAAGACGAGATACTTTCTTGTACTGTACAGCACCTACCTATTCTATAATTGTGATGTTTTCAATTACTCCAGATGCTGCCTACCTACCTACTGTAATTTTACTTTCCCCCTTTCTCCCGTACCTACTTCAAGCTCCTCTTGTCTCTCGGGCCGCTTCCGGTGTAACCTGCAAAGAATGTGTCGCCGTCGAGGTCGAGGCCCCCAACCTTTTCTGTCAAACCGAGGCTCGCCCAAGTCCTTGGGACCCAAAACATTCCTAACAGCCAGCAAGACACCCAACCGTCCCTCCCCCAAACGCAAAGCTCTTCTGTACAGGCCCACTTTCATTTGCAGAATCTTTATTGCGTAGCAGTCTTCACGAGTCAATCAATCCGTTCAATCCCTCCCAATGGCCACATTCTTGAATACCCTCCTCCCACGCGCCCCCCTGCGCTCCATAAGCCAGCAGCCATGTGTGAGATTTCTCACAATAAATAAAAGTCCCTTCCTTCCATCCCCCTCTACGCGCAGCTTCTCGTTCTGCCCCCGTTCGAGAAATACCCAAAGTCTGTCCCTCCCAGATCCTCCTTCTACAACATACCGATCACTAACTTGCGCAGGCGCAATCAATCCCCCACCTCACAAAGCCTCCCTATTGAGACGCTCAGTGGGCTTCCTTACGATAGCAGTAGTCTTTACTGGTGCGGGTTTCGTCATGGCTACAATACCTGCATTCAGTGCTGCCAATGGCATCTTGAACCCCCCCTCGGACGAAGAGACGCTCAACATGTTCACGCCCGAGAACGACGCGGCGCGGGAGGTCGAACAATTCATACAGAGCCATCATATTACCCTGGACCTACGTTCAAAACCCGAATTCTCCGAGTCACGGCCTCATCTGAAGATGCCAACCACGATGCGAGTCCACAACTTGACGGCAGGTACTTTGATGGGCCCAGACAAAGTCGTGGTACCGCCCCTCGCCTTTAACGAGGAAGGCGGAAAGTCAATGGTATCCATTTCGTTTCTTGGAAAGGATCTCTGCGGCCACCCTGGAATCATCCATGGAGGTTTCTTAGCTACAATGCTTGACGAAGGACTGGCCAGATGCTGTTTTGCAGCTCTACCAAATCGCGTTGGGATGACGGCAAATCTGAACATCAATTATAGAGCCCCTGCACCTGCAGGGACTTTTGTGGTGCTCAGAGCAAAGACGACGAAGGTCGAGGGCAGGAAAGCTTGGGTGGAAGGTCATATCGAAACTTTGGTTGGCGAAGGAGAGACACCTCTCATTTTGGCCGAGGCTACCGCACTGTTCATCGAACCAAGACAAGCGGCGGTAAGTATCGAAGAACTCCCAAAGATTTAGACATATAGAATCAAGCTAACACTACACCTAGGCAATGGCGAGGGCCTATCCTGTAGGCAAATGATCGATCGTTCATTACCTGAGTAGTCAGTAGGCGTTGGATAAAAGGCACACTTAGAAAATCCCGACCAAGACTGGAATGGTACGGCCATGTAGACATAGATGGAGATAGCGCACGGGGGGGGGTTAGAACATGTATTATGGTGAAGGTTACATCTAAAAAAGAGACTGTTTCGCAGTGGCTTTACCGGTGGCATCCACACGAGGCAAGTCTCTCTAGATTAGGTACCTAGGTAGGTAAGGAGCGAGCAAAGGCGCAAGAGGCTAATTCTAATAACCATTGCCGATGTTTTGTACTTAATACCATCTATTGCCAATCTCTTCTCGTTTCCGTGATATGCCAAGCTCAAGCACGTGATCTGACCTGGGTGCCTCCATCAGCCTCTAACCTCCTTGCGAAAGCGGAGGGGTGTGGTGGGGCAGAAAGCGTGGTGTTTTGAAGGTCAAAATATTGCGCCATCCATCAGTGAGTGACCATCAACAAAACAGACTTCTTTGCTTTGCCTTTTGACCACTTTCCCCTTGGACTTTTCCCCCGCATCTACCGTGCTTCCATTTTCTGCTCCGTTACCTCAATCCTCCTCAATCCCAGATAATTGTCTATCTACTGAAGTAGTGACGACTGAAAAAATGGCAACGTGAGTACAGTACTTCATCCTATCAAAACAACCCCGCCATCATCCCACCACGAAACTAATTCGGTTAACCACCAGCAACATCACCTGGCACGCGTCGCTCTCACGACACGAGCGCAATGAATTGCGCAAGCAACGGGGCTTCACCATCTGGTTCACAGGTCTGTCCGCCTCGGGGAAGTCTACTGTTGCCATTGCGCTCGAGCAGCACTTGCTTCACTTGGGATTGGCATCGTATCGGCTCGACGGCGACAATGTGCGCTTCGGCTTAAACAAGGATCTGGGCTTCTCGGAGAAGGACAGGAATGAGAACATCAGACGAATCGCAGAGGTTTGTAGCACTTTCTCTGCCTCTGTTTGGGACTAGAGACACGTCTAACAATCTCGGGAATAGGTCGCGAAGCTCTTTTCAGACTCCTCCACCATCACGCTCACCTCCTTCATCTCCCCCTATCTCGCAGATCGGAAGATTGCCCGAGATCTCCATGCCGCTGCCAGCCAAGCTGGTGATGACCCAATCCCCTTCATCGAAGTATTTGTAGACATTCCAGTTGAAATTGCGGAACAGAGAGATCCAAAAGGATTGTACAAGAAGGCACGCGCAGGCGAGATTCCAAACTTCACTGGCATTTCTGCGCCATATGAGGCTCCCGAAAACCCTGAAATTCACCTCAGGTCGGACCAACTTTCTGTGGAGGAGTCTGTCGTCAAGATCGTGGAGTATTTGAAGTTAAAAAATCTGCTCCCGGTGGCGGCTTGAAAGAAAACGTGTAATACCATATGAGATGTTTTGCATGGCACATGTGGTTGCATTGATTGTCTCAAGAATTGGTATAAATTTATCAATGCTTCTCCCATGAATTTACCCTAAAACACTGGTTCCAGTACTTCTATACGATCTCAAAATCATAATAAACATATGCTGTGTACTCAACTCCTTCACCATGGGATCCCAATCCAGCAGCAGCCATGTCTGAAGATAATGCTGAATCGTCTTTCGCTACCCTTCCTTTCTTGTCTCGGCCAAATGCGTTGCCCCCCAAGTATGAGTATGCAGAATCCAGCGCTATCTTTGCCTTTTTGGCGGCTTTTGGATTCGTCTGTGACTGGTTAACTTTCGGTCCTCATACACAATCGGAAGTTTCCATACCTTAATTAATCCACAGGTATAATCCAGAGGCAGCCCATAGCGTAGAACGGTTTCCACGAAGACTCGAAGAGTCAGAACGTGTATCCAGATCATAACGCTCTCACTCCATCCAGTCCGCGCCAGGCGCAGAGCCTCTCCCCAGAGCTTGCGCTCATCCCTACCAACACGCTCGACCTCTCTTTGCTCTTCCTCTTTCCCTCCTTCAACATATTTGTAATCTCGTGGTGTCCATTTCATTTCCCGACACTTGTGTTGGAAGTCCGCACTGTGCTTCTTGAATGTGGTGACGGCAAATAGGGTGAATTCCTCGTCGCGGGTGACCTCAACCGAGGAGCGAGGTACGACCATAGGCGATAAAGTCTCGTAACTTCGCAAGAAGTCTTTTTTGTAGGTATTTGGTACTACAATTAAGTGTGTTTCAAGGTATTCCGAGTCTCGGACCAGTAGCTTTGGATCAACAACAGGCGTGAGAGACTTCGTCGAGAGATTGCCACTTTTAAAGGGTCAGTGAGCTCGTGATAGCATCTTCGAATGGGGCTCACGTTTGCTTTCTCTGGAGACTGGTAAGGTTGGTCTTGACCTGGTTGTATTGGTTGACCTTGGCCTTGACATCATTGTCGATGCTCACAAGTTCCTGGGACCAAGATTAGTATAGTGAATCTACATTTGCAAGCTGTTGCAACCTTTTGCAGAGAATCAATAAGCTCTGCCAGAGATTTGTCGGCGCGGTATTTGACCTTGTTCCATGCGAATGTGCGTAGGTACTGGTCTGTGGGCTCTGTTTTGATAATGGATTAGAAAATCCGACAAGAAGTATCGATATTTTTCACAATGCGTGAGCTTACTATCATTAACCGTCTTTTGCTGTGCAATCTTGTCTTCGTCGCCCTCTAACAAATTGCGCAATGCATCTCCAACCTTCGCGACGACGGCTTGACAGGAGCTTTCAAGCTTCGCAAGGCCGTCCGCTTGCTGGACTAAAGCATCTAGAGTGCCTATTTTGAATTCGGGGATCTTGAACGGTTGGACGGCGACATCGCTGCTGGAGACGGTGGATCGCAGGGCTTCCAGAGCGTCGTCCTTGTCGTTCGTCGAGACGATGGAGGACGGCAGTGACACCAGGATATATTTCGACATGATTCGGAGATTCGAATTGAAGCCTCCACAAGCCCAGAAAGTGGTTGGTGTAGGTACAGGGAGACGGGTGCGGGCTTGGGGGGTAGTAGGTAAGAGGTAGGCAAGGCAAGTAAGTAGGTTGGTACAATGACAACTGCTGCTGCATCATGGTTGAGCTTGCTGGAGCTCTCCCGATTGATTGTGGAAACCACGTGAACGATAAGCACCCCTCGCCTTCTAGCACTGCACAGTAAGCTACCTACCTACGAGCCACACTATCAGCACAAACCAGCTACAGTACCTTCCGAATGATTATGATTCAACGTCAGTACCTTAATTTTGGCCTCAATTAAGGTATAGCAAGGTAGTTAATCAATTTCAAGGAAGATCTCTTTGCAAATTGAACTGCGACGATGCACAATCCGAACTTGCCAATTGATCCAATTGTTCAACGGAAAACGATCTTCAGTCAGAGTATACGTACACAGTACTTGTTTGAATACTAGTAGCAGTGGTAAGGATGACCATCACGTTCTATCTATCACGCCAAGATGCTGTAACTGAACTTTGTGTGTGGATTATCTAGCTTGTATTAGGAAATGAATCATGGAATTCTTGTGACTTGTGATCCTAACCAAACCTACCCATCCGACCGCGCTTACAACTTACTTACCTGTGCAATGCAATCTTGAGTCGTGGACCCAGAACATGGCGGCGGACCGACCAAGGCCCTCTTATATGTAGTATAGTAGGAGACTAGTTGAGATACACCTACAGAGCTTCAGAGGACAATCACACCTTTATGGCAAAGGGGCACCCGGCTGGTCTTTCCGCAATGATCTTCCTTTCAATTTCCAGCATCTCCTTTTCCCCTTTCCCCTTCCATCTTGCTGGACCTACATCTTCGATCTTATAGCCTTCCGGAATGTACAGCCCGCCTTTTGACCCAGGAAGGTCACCACCCGAAATCCACTTGAATAATGCGGTTGGACCCCATCGATTCCATACTCCCGGTTTGATGTAGTATGGATGAGCTAGGTATTCATATTGGTAGTAATTTCCCGTTAACAGATCCGCATTAGACGTGGCAGCCTGGACACGCATAAAATGTGGCCGAGGCAGGGAAAGGTAGCGGAGAATAAAAGCTCGAATGAGAAAAACATTGTTGGCCAGTTGTTCGTAAAAGGCGAGAGGTGTTGGGAACAACATGGCAGCGCGAAGACGCTCTCCCATGACAGCTGCTATAATCTTGGTAGCAAAGCCCTTGAAAATCGCAGGAACGTAAAACAGCAAGAGAGGCACAAGCTCATCTGCAATTTTCTTGTTGGTAATGTCGGGAACCATACATCGAACCTCATAGTTGTCGGCCCATTGCTTGATATCATCGTAGAACTCGAGACCATCCGTCCACTGCTGACGTGCAAGGTCCTGATAGGAAATACCCATGGAGTCGCCAATACTTTTCCCTGTTGAGCGACGCACTAATCAGCCTGGTGTGAAGGAATCTTATGATGCATCGACGAGAGAGAGGCTCGAGAACATGGATAAATGTTTCGTGCTATCTTATGAATACGCATGTTTCACTCACAGAATGTTGCTATCGCGCACTTTTCCGTGTCAGTCAAAACTCGCCAATCGTACTTGGCTGTCCAGTCAATGGGTTCAGTAACAAATATGCTCAAGGTATACAACAGATCGTCGTTCGAGATCCTGGCGCCGTATCTAGAGTGGAGGTAATTCATGCGAGCAATGGCTTTTCTTGTCCGCTCTGATGTAGGATGGTGATCAGAAAACTCCTGAATGAGCACAGTAGTATCTGTGTAGCGTTTGCTTGCATATTTCGGTGTGCTGAATTGTTTGGTGTCCAAGAGAAGTTGAGATATAGTGGGAATCCCATAGGTCTGTGGCGACTTAGCAAAAGAAGCCGAGGCAAATCAAGGGGAAGCCCTACTTTGAAGAGTCCAAACTGGAGAGAGGTGAGGAACACGAACGGGAACTCTAATTCGCTCAACTCATTCACAATCTTTTGTGCCTCGACATTGGTCATGCTGGAGAGGGTTTGCCGGTTGTGAAAACGTAGCTGCAGTGCATCTCGTCGACGGAAGCGGAGATATTTGACGAGGAGAAGGTAGGAGAGTAGAGTTGCTGTCCCAAACAATAGCGTCGAAGACATGGTCGTGATGTGAGGGTCTTTTTGGGGTTTTTTTTTTTGAAAGAGTATGAGATGTAGATGGTGGAAGCTTGACGTTGCTTTGTCGTTGCTTCGACGTTGAATTTTGGCGTCGCACTGATGTGAGACGTGGAGAAGTGGAGCTTGCTGAGCCGAGAGTCTGTTCTGTAAAGTTGAAAGAAGCTTCCCAGCACTGGTGCTTATGGTGTTGTGTTATTGCAACATACGAATATATCATAGGTCTATAGGAAGGTAGGTACTGTAGGCAGAGTGGCTAGGAGAGAAGGGCAAACTTCCGGCTCAAAGTGGCAGAAACGTACCTGCTGCATGTGAAGGCCCTTTGCCTCGGAGCAAGAGGATCGAGGGGAAAAGTGCTACCTATGACCAAAGCCCATCAGTCGTGGTCGTGTTAGCAACACCAGCACTCTAAAATACTCTCCACCGTAAGCTTTGCTTTATTGTATTCCAGATAGCCTCGATCGGATTAAGATCAGGGCTTTGAGCCGGATGTCGAAGATTAGTGGTCTAATTTACATCTTTAAGAGCTCGAGTTAAGCTATCGTTTCGTACACCATAAGAGGGGTCTCTATCTTCTTGTAAATAGTACGGTTTAACGTCACGAAGGCGGTAGATCGATACGGCTTTATAATACATACGTAAAAGACGCTCGACATAGTATTTTTAAGTTATATAATTCCCCGATACCTTCTTTTAGATCTTATAAGGTCGAGAAGCTTCCTGTTCTTATACTAGATAAGTATACTACTCCTCGGTCTCTGTTTTTAGCCGGCGTCGGGGTTTTAAGGGCACCGCAGGTTACTTGATAGAGTTTTCTTTATCGTTATAAAATTCAAGCTTCTCGACTTTCCCTTACTGATTAATCTAAGTAGCGATATAAAAGGCTGAGCCTCTCCTCGACTCTCGTTCTATAGTACAGGGTGTTAAACCGTAGCACACCAATGTCCCCGTTTAGAACCTGTGCTAAGGGGATATCCCTAACCTGGTATCCCAACACTTTAAAAGTCCTCGATTGTCTTTCCTCGATGTTTATAGCTATACGCTTACCGGTTTTTGAGATTCGCTTCCGAGACCTGCTTTTTATCTTTTTAGTCAAATCGGGTAAAGAAGTGTACTTTTACCGGTGTCTCGGCTGGGTGATAAGGCCTTATGATTAGAGGAGGAGTTAATCGGTAAGTTGAAAGTGTCGAGGAGGCAAAAGACTCTATGTCAAGTGAGTATATAGTACAAGATAGTATCAAGGTGAGGCGAAAATTGATGTTCCGTTTACATAATTTTCGGGGTGTGCAATGAATTCTGACACCTACTGGTGGCAATGCACATGTGCCGTGTATCTATTTTGGTTACCAGGGTTCAATCAATGACGGGTGGTCTGACAGAAACAATTGAAGTCAGTTAAGAACGAAGAATTCGGTACCGATAGATTGGATATGAGTGACTCCAGCCTTGCTGATCATTATTCAATTCACAATGCTATTTATTTAAGAAGGCAAAATAATATTTGCTAAGCGAGTCGGCATATTCAAGGCCACGGTACGAAGATAGTTCTCGTGTTTCCAACCGATGCGTGAGGGTATAAGGACACGTTCATGAAAAATAGTGAGTCTAGTGATAGTGTAGATCGAAGTACTGCTTCCGCAGGACGATTTTGTCAGTGTTTACTCAGGGTCCCTGCTAAGATTTCTTCCATGAAGCTATATCTGTTTCCGAGAAGCTAAAGGGACTCGTCTTCATCTCGGGTGAACGAGGTGACATCCTTACTGCAAAGAGCTCGTCTTCTGCTTCTGGCCCCTCATCCTTTTCGACGTGGCCAACGGCAATCGCATCCATAGAGTTCAGATGCGCATTTGGACTTGAAATATGGAGTTGAGAATTAATGACCGGAGCTGGTGGTGCAATCTGCGTAATACCTCTTTGAAAGGGTCGAGGGGCAGTGCCGTGGAATGCGGAGAATGAGGACACAGCAACATCACCCAAGTCCGGAGAAAGGGGATTATTGAAGGGACGGCTGTTGCTCCCTTGATCTGATCATCGTCAGCGCCCGCGAGCAGGTCCATAGTATTGAGACCCGAGCTACCTACCAAGCTCTGACACACTTGTCCCTAGCTTGAGGCCCTGAAGCTTTTGAGCGAGTCTCCCTCCCCCAGGAGACTTGGGACTTGTTGGTGAGATTGGGAGCAATTCTGGGACGGCCGTCTTGCGACTGATTCCAAAGTTCTCCTCAATCCAGTGAAACTCTTTCGTTGCCATTTCCAGCGCAATTCCCTCGCCATTCTTCGCCAATTCGGCATCAATCTCCTTCTGTAGCACGGATAACCGCTGTTTCGCCCAGATCGTATCTAACTACAATCAGCTGTGTCTTCTTGACAGAGGTGGACGTTGTTCAGGAGTTTAGCCTGTGGAAAAGTCTTCCAGGTCGGCTCCCGAACAAGGCATAAATATTAGCGGAATATTGGTACACACGTAGAACACCCTTTTTGCCAGCTGTTGTAGCGCTAATGCCAAGTTCTGGAGGAAATAAAGCGGGAAGCGGGTTGGTGGTCAGTATTGTGCTCCCGTGCGACAACACAACTTTGGCAGGAATACTGGCACCAGGGGCAAGGAGGAAATATACTCGATGTAGATTACCATCGACTCCTGCTTTCGCCGACACAAATGTTGTCTTTCCTGGCCACTCGATCTTCCAGTCTTCGGAGTTTGCGCTCTCAGCCTCCCACTCTACCATTAAAACCTTTGTGCCCTCATTTCCTCTGCCGGATTCGATTTCGTAACGAGCAAGGGTTTTGGAAGACGAGAGAGCTGGAGATTGATCTTCCGCTGGGAGGCTCGAAAGGATATTGTCTGGAACGAAGACGCGAGGTGAAGGCTGGGCCATTTTATGTCAGTGCGCCTGTAATGACCGATTTCATGCCACGCGCTACAGTTGCTGGTCGGCGTCAGAAGTCAATCGCAAAAGCGAGGGTATGCGAACTTAACAAGAATTTTGCCTTGCTAGTGATATCTCGTCGGATAGCCAGCAAGGATGGGCTTGTGCGCAATCAATCCCTTCGCGTATTGTACTTTGGTACACCCCAAACTCTTCTGTGAGGGTGTCGCCGTGCTCGACAACTGATGAGTAGATGCGATATAGATATGTAATCTTCTCGTGGGACTTTTCCTGCGGTCGCCTCGCTCGAAGTGTCGCTGGTAGGTACTTTGAGCTGGATGTAAAGCAACAATGCAAGTCAAGCTGCTGAACTGTGCTTTCGACAAGAACTCAGGTCGACGTTGCAAGGGCAAGATATATCAGACGGAGTGGAAATCGCACACAAGTCTCGTGTAGTTGTATCGTCCGGTATGATAGGGTTGGGAAGTGAAATAATGCAAAATCCCATTTACATCCTCTCAGACAGGAGACTGAAGGGCCCCACCTCATTCGTACCAAGACGCTGGGGCAGGCAGTGGTTCTAGAAGGTCTAAATATAGAACAAACGATAGATCTTGGCGCTCATGGCTTGAATATTGCGATGGTTTGTCCAACAAACAACCTCTATTGCGCTAAACATCGTTACCTTTCAAAAGAAGTCAGGGATGTGGTGTGCGGTCATTTATACGGCCTATTTGTGCTTTTAGTTGAGCTGAATCCCTCTGGCAACTGAACCTTGCGTTCGACAAGAACGGCCAGGACGGAAAAGCAAGGTCGAAAAGCAATACAGTAGCAAAGTACTGTGACCAGATCTTTCTCAGAGATACTTAAGCCACGAAGAATACAGTAAGGTGCAATGCTTGTATACTTTCGTGGCAGTCGCGTTGACGTCTTCATATAAATACGACTTCGGGGACAAGCAGTGATGAGGAGTCAATGAATGCATGTTGTTTGTTGGGGCCATACTCGGCACCCAAGCTGATGTGATCTATATTTGAGGATACACAGCTCCACCTAATCCGCAGAAAGGGTCCCATTGACCTTTCATCTCCGGAATAAGTCGCTTTTCCTCGCGAGTACTTGCGTCACCCTACTCCTACAATAGCCAGGCCCTCCAGCATTCACAGAGGGCATTTTGGAACGCGATGCTGTGTTCCAAGCGAACGGGTAGATGACAGGCCAGACAAGTACAGCCAGTATTAATTTGGTCCAGACTCCGTGTTTATCAGAGTGCGTTTCAAGGCCGATTGACCTTTCGTATTCATCAATTGACCAACGCATCTTCTTCCGTAGGTGATAGGCCACGACGTCTTTCAGGAGAGCAAGGTCGAGATTACCTCCATCCGCCAACTCTTCCCTCGTCCCATCTCTCCTTCCTCTCTGACCGGGAATAGTACAGCTTCTTGGCATCTCGGTACCTTTTCACCCACTCGGCTGCCTCTCGCTCGGAGGCTAGATCACCATCCCCCTCCAGAAAGCTCTCTTCCAACGCACGACAGACCATTTCCTGTTCTTGAACACCTTGACTGAGTCGCTGGTACAGGGAAGAGGGCGAGAAGGGAGCTAGGGCTCGGTCGATATCGGACTGCTTCTGCTTCCATTGTCGCTCGAGTTGATGAGCGGAGAGGAGCTGGGCCTGGGTTGAGGTGCGTAGATGAGCGAGCCGGCTTTCCAGCTCGTTCAAGTGCATTGCAAGGACGATATTCTCATCCAAGGCGGCCTGCAGG
Organism: Tetracladium marchalianum; assembly: GCA_037074945.1. NCBI lineage: Eukaryota > Fungi > Ascomycota > Leotiomycetes > Helotiales > Tetracladium > Tetracladium marchalianum. The sequence continues at coordinate 23,786 of JBAMDN010001020.1, forward strand.
GGTGCTTGCGAAGCGGCAATGGAAGGATGGGCGGTTGAGGAGGCATGTGCCAGAGCGGCGAGGAGCTCAGGTTTCGCTAAGACGTGAGTGAGATCTTGCTTCCTAGAAGATGTCATCGGGTGGTCAGTCAATCAGTCCGTCTCAATCGTAATAAATAGTGATCTCTGGGCGAGTCAGGAGGTATATTGCAACTAACGATTTGTCCTCTAAGATCTTGGGGAGCCAGCGCTCGCCAGGATCTTCGAAATGCTGTGCATGAGCGGCTTCGTGTAGTCGGGCCTGCTGTAGGGAGGACTGGGAATCACCCGAGGGGCCAAAGACATCACGGGATTGCGGCAGTGGTGGAGGAGGAGGCTGCTGCTGACTGCCGGCAGGAGTACTTCGACGACTCCCCTCCTGGCTCCCGGGCTTGGGCGGGGGGGGCGGAGGGGCGTTGGGGTTGAAAGAAGTCGGAGCAGTAGTGGCAACAGCAGAGGAAGAGAGAGGATTTGAGTTCCGATGGGGTGGGTAGGAAGAAGGATAAGCGGGGGAAGGAGACGCCATGATGTGGTGGAGTGTGGGGTAGATCGTGGAGTCGGTAGTTGTTGATGGTGCGAAGGACAGAGTAATCTAACAGGTAAAGTTTGTCGTTGCAGCAGTAGTGTTGGAAGATATAGATGCTTGTTCTTGTTGTTCATGTGCTGTCGGTACACCACACTCCCACGCACAGAGGCACTTCGTATCTTACTAACCCCGAGATATGCGGCTAGTGTACTGTATGTACAGTGAGAGTGGGCGATCGGGTGAGTAGTATCCGTCGTCCTCTCCTCGTACTTATGACGTTGGAGATGGGAGAGTTGTTGCGTGATGCTGGGTGGTGTTGTGTGATGTTGGAGATGTTGGAGACGTGGAGTGGATCGATGTGAATGACAGTAGTAGGCACACCGTTGCCGAAAGCGTTGGAGGTGTGAATGAATGCCGAGAAGGACGCAAGGCGGCACAGTAGAGTTCCGCTCTAGTTATTATTTCATTCTAGTTGTGTGATTGTTTATCATGATTGAATTACTCTGCGTGTCGTTTGTTTGTTGACTTTCCACCAGATAAGGCGAGGAAGAAGCGACGTCGAGGGATGATGGAAGTGGGGTAGGTAGTTCTTCCATCAGCCACAGCCACAGCCACACACACACCCTCGACGGAAAAGCGCAAGAACAAGACAAGTCACGGAGGAGAAGAGCCTCAAAGCCCAAGCTTGGCACTTGGATATTGCAAAGAGTGGTGATATGAAGTGCCAACCTACAGTGCAGTGCCTAGTGATACCTATGATGGTGGTTAGATGATTGAGTGCATGATGTGACCTGGTTTGACTGAGATTTTGAGATTTTGAGATTCTGCGATTCTGAGCCTGTGAGCGAGCAGCGGTACAGTGGCGATTATGATTATTATTGGGGAATGCCTTCGAGTCCGGGGAAATCGGGAGCTTCGTCCTTGCAGCGGCCCAAAAAAGCACCGAAGTCACTCCGCATCAGCAAACACCAGACAGACAGACGGCGACCAGGAAAAGGACGAGGCAAAGAACCGTTGCAACGAATACTGTCCTGTACAGCGCTATCCATTGAAAGAACAAGCCGGCCATGATGGAATGAGATGAGACGAGCCATTGTAACGTTCACTCGTCCTTGGGCATTGGTGGTAGCTTGGACATCTATGTCGGTACGTACCAGTACGTACTGTATCTACGAATACCGCCGCATTGCGCCCGCCAATCTGCTGCATGCTTCCATGCCCATTATTACAGTAGTCAAGTGTGTGGCCGTAGTGCCAGAGTAGGCATCTCCGCCCTTGGAATTCCCCCACAGCGTCCATAATAGGGCCGACAGGCCAACCACTCGCCACCCTGTCTGCTCCCCGACTTCCCCCCTTCTTGCGCGCCCTCACTACTACTACGGCATCTCTCTGGGCATCTCTCTCTCTCTCTCTCTCAGCTCTCTCCAACACCAACCTCCAGAGAGTGTGTGCTGCCCTAGCAAAGCATCACCACAATATCCACTCGCGCTCTCCATCTCTCCACTCCTCCTCCGCACCCGCCGCTCTCCCCAAGCAAGACGCTGTTCGCTCGCAATTTGTTCTTCCACTCTTCGCACCACAGTAGTACCAACATCGACGACCCTCTCCCCGTCTTCGCTCTCCCTTCTCCCACGCTCCCCGAGGACGAAACCATATAACGGAAACCCTATCGTTAATTGACAAAGCCCGACGATCAGACGCCGAAAAGTTGCGAAATAAGCTACACGCTACACTTGTTGGTCAAACTTCTGGACCCAGCAGGAGAGCCCCATCTCACCAACAACCACCGAGAACTCGCGACAACTCTATCCCCATCCCCCCATCCATCGCCGCCGACACAACTATAGCCGATCCCCGAATGTGGAGCGTCTGAGAGCTCTGGGCTGGTGGTTACAGCAGAGATCCTCTCCCTCCACCCTTCCACACAACCCTCCACCCCTCCCCCCCTTCGACCGTTTTCCGTCTGTTCGTCCCTTGCGACTCTTTTTGACCCTTCCGACGACTTGCTCAATCTTGGTCCTCACTCACTTACTTTCGCACACCACGGCCACCACCAACCACAGTCCCAAACTCACACCCCTTTACCTGTCTCTCACCATGCATGGGCATCACACTGACGACGCGCTTTCCACCCCCATCTGAGTCGTCTTGTCCGTTGCGCTTGCGCTCGACGACTCTCCGCAGCCGAGAGCATCGCCCTTCAGGCACCCTGATATGCTTTGTCAAGCACGATCCGCCTCGAGACTCACCACGGATGGGATAAAAGACAATCCCCATCAAAGGATATCATGGATCCTCTTCACATCACCGAGTTCGCCTCCGAGCGATACTTTAGTAAATTAAAGAAGCTGAACGAGAATGGGGATCCAGCGGCGACCACATCTGCCTCTTCGGCTTCATCAACAACAACAGCAACCACTGCCACCATCATCTCCCCACCACAACAATCAAACCTACAAAACACTTTCACTCTTCCCCTAGGGAATCCTCGCCAGCGTCTCGTAGATGATGTGCCTCCGCTTCAGCTTCGCCCAAGTGAGCAGAAGAAGAGATCGCTAGGCCATGATCTGGCAACTCTGCGTACACAACGACGTCCCACATTCAGTGGCTCGTTTGGGAGTTTGCGCTCGAGGGTGACCGTCATCAGCAAGTCACCCTCGCTGGCTGAGCACCACCAGCAAATTCTCTCCGAAGACCCGACCGCCCCCCTTCAGTAAGTTGGCTTCGCCCTTATCCATCACGCCTTGTGCTAACTGGCTGGCTTCAGACTTACCCTGAGTGATCTCTTCCTGGCACTCCCTAATGAACTGCAAGCGCAGATCATTGCGCCTTTACCCATTCACTCGATCCTGAACCTGCGAAGGGTGTCCAAGTCCTTTCACACTTTAGTGACTTTAAATGAGTCGCCCATCTCACGATATCACATCACCCACAGCCTTCCCGCATATACCCTTCGCTTGTATCCTTTACCCGATCCGAGTGATGTCAGCCTCCACTACCTTTGTAGCATATGGCATCGGTTGCACGTTGCATCCAAGTTGTCCACCATGATTGCGGCCCAAGCAACCAAAGAGATCTTCCTCCGGAATACCGAAGCTCAACAAAAAGAATTCGAGCCCCAGCATTGCCGGATGCGGCAGCGTCTGGTACCTCTGGTCTTTACACTTTTTCATTTCTTCGAAACTTATCGCGCCCTTCACGTGAAGCATCTGGAAGCGAGCGGGACGCCTCTCCGTCACCAGCCATTCACACTTAATCCTATCGAGTGCCAAGTCATGGCGATGTACGATGACAAGACCTTGCTCAAAGTACACCAGGTATTCCCCTTGGTGATGTCCTCGTTCTCGCGGCGACTGCGGCCTCCGTCCTATGCCGGTCGGCTGGAGCGTTCTATCAAAGGTTACCTGAAAGACCGACCGGCCGATGAGGTATATGCCGCCATTGTCGCCATCGGAGGACTGCGTCAAGCGCAAAGATTTTGGGAAACGAAAGGGTATAACGCACGTCGAGCGGCGGTGGATGCTTGGTATGGCTTCATCACCCGAACCCCGGTGGAAGTGGCTCCAAAATCTAAAATGTCCCGCATCACACACCTAGGACGCAAGAAGAGTGCGGCGCCCAAGGACGAAGGGCGGCCAAATTATACGGATCCTGAGCCACACGGCGCGACCAGTTGCGACGAGTGGTTCTGTGTGAAACCTGCTTGCCAAGCAGCACGTCGCCGTCACTCCACAGATAATCTCGTCTTTCACAGTAGCCTCACCGCCGGCCCGCCCATGAGCCCACTCACGCGTGATCAACTCCGGCTTGTCCTCCCAGATCTTATGCACTTGTCGAATATCTGGATGTACACTGCTGAAGCCTTGATTTTGGAACGAAAGATTGTGGAACGGCCGCAAGATATTAAGCGTAACACCCAGGTGTTGCTCGAGCTTATCAAGGATGATGGGACTGATGGAGCTGGTGACTGGGCAACGGACAATGCTCCAACTACCACGTCAAATGTGCATACGGAAGGACAGGATGGCGGAGTTTCAGACTAAATGCATTTGAGAACGGCGTTTTGAGCGACATTTTGGATTCTTTCACAAACACACTCGATGTGGGTGTTGTAAATCGGAGCGAGCAATTGATTTGCGAATTGTATATTGGAGTTGAGGACCCCTGGGCGCATTGGTTGCTGGATTATATATAGACTTTATACACGCTCTGAAGAGCTCCGAGTCACCGGTTCATGACAGAACTCGTGCGGAAATGCATAGCAGAAATTCTACACCATTACGAATTAAGTCAATACTTCACTACCTTGCTATGTCACATTTAGTCCCATCACATCCGGCGCACAGCACGCAATAAAAGAGACGAAGAAAATTAGACGACAGCTGTTCCTCCGAATTTCCATTATATTGCAAGAGAAAACGGTATACCAAACACCCACACGAACGCATAATATTGTGACGTTTATCTCCACCCCTTCTCCTGCGCATGCTAAACCCACAAATCACAAGAACGAAAAATATGCCAAGCCATGTGGAGCAGCCACGAGAAAGGATTCAAAGTGTATAATCAGACAACGCCATCCATGCCGCCCCCATCCCTCCCTTCCATATCCCCATACCATCCGCATTCCCTTGTAGGTCCGTGATCAAAGTAATTCGCAAAGTGGCAAAGTGGTGGTATCTTTCGCGATAAGATAAAAATCAAGAATGCAAAAGCAGCAAACAAATCATCGACGACCCAGACCTCGGAGGAGACGCTCTCGAAGCTCATGCTCGCTATTTGCACCAGTATCAAAAGAGCCCAGTCCGGATGATCCGGATCCATATCCAGGGTTTGAATTGCTTCCTGTTCGAGATACTCCCCTCAATATATCATTGGTATTGGTATCAAAGGCATTAGAAAGTCCCGAACTGGTACCGTACAAGCTATTGCTACCTCCTGTCGCTCGTGACGTGCCCTGCCCAACGCCCAGAGCTTGCCCATAGCTGCCCACGCCCATGCTTACATTGCTAGAGCCTACACTGTTACCGGTGTGACCCAGAGATTCCAGTGTCGGGAGATCTATAAAGGACGAATCGGAGAAGTGATTATAATGACTCTGATGAGAAGCTTGCGGTTGTGTGTGTGTCCTTGCTGCAGCATATGATGCTGTTGGCTGGGCCATGGCATGGGTGGTAGGCGTTCTGTATGGATTCTCTGGCTGGGAATAGGTAGCTGTTGGTTGCGTGATATTGTGGGCATTAGGTCGGAAACCACTTTCTGTTTGGCTGAAAGACGGCGATGGCTGAGCAATTGTATGAGGGCTTGCTGTCCGATAAGAAGCTTCTGACTGAGAGAACTGTGGTGAAGCTTGAGCGAGAGAGTGTGAATTGTATGTCCTATTGTTATAATTGTTGTTGCTGTTCGTGGTGGTTGTGGCAGTGCTGTTGTTGCTTAACTGGGGAGACGCCTGATGCCCAGCATAAAGTTGTGATGGCTGATGCGTCGGATATTGTTGGCTGAAAGTTGTTGGTTGACTACGTTGGGTGTTGTAATAGGTTGTCGACGATGGTCTTGAAGAGGAAGACGAAGCAGTTTGGGGCACTTTCTGGTCATCTTTTTGTTGCAGACTTTGCTGTTGGCTTCCTTGCTGTCCCTGCTGAGATTTTTGCTGTTGCATCTGATGATGCTGCAGTTGCTGATGTTGGAGTTGGGGAGTACTCTGCTGAGGTGGGACTGACGCAGGTTTGGACTGTTGCCTCGACTGTTGCTGGATTGTGGGTGTGTTGCTTCGCCCGTTCTGTTGCTGGAGATTGGTCTGTTGGAGATTGGCAAACCTCTCATAATGGGCTTCTAAACCTTCCGCTGGTGGCCGAGATACGGGCTGAGTTTGTTGTGGTACCGTAGCCTGCATTTCAGGAATGGTGCCAGCAGATATAGGAGGAGTAGCATTGCTCACTACAGAAACTGTCTGGTTCCTTGCGGGTGCTTCAGCTGGTACTGGAGCTTTGGGTTTCCGTACACGTGGTTTCTTTGCCGGTGGTAGAACGGGGGTTGGTACTGCTGCTGGACTCCATTGCAAAGGATCTTGCGACTGAGCTACAGGTGCTGGCTTTGTTGGTGGAATGATGGGTGTGTTCTGCACTGCTTGGCCATACTCTGCTGGGGCATTTGCAACAGGCACCGGTTGGGCTGGAGGAACAGCGTTGGCTTTGGGCTTGGCTGGAGCACGCTTCCTCTTCTTCTCATTGGATAACGTAGGTAAATCAGTGTTCTTTACGCTGACTGCAACAGAGTTCGAAGTATCTGTACTCTGATGTCTGAAAGCTTCTAACACTGCGCGCTCCTCTGGACTCAGTTGATCATCAACCGGAGCAGCTACACTCGGTCCTGCCAGGTTTTTTTGAGAATTAGCCCATGATTGAGCAGGATACTGGTAAGACTGGGTTGGTTTTTGTGAATTCGGCTGCTGATTTGTGATTCCAAAACCTGGTGCAACGGAGTTATTCGTTGCATTTGCGTTCGTAGACATCGCGGGGGACTGATGTGCTTGTTGCTCGGAACTGGTCGAGCTAGGCTCAACATCCCCTTCTCCCTTACCACCTTTATTCCGTGAACCCTTGGGTCGACCACGCCGGCGTTTGTTCGTAGATGCACGGTCATTCGTGTCCTCCGGTGGCGCTCTTACAGCATTATCTGAATGCTGATCCATCGGCTTATGTTGTTCAAAACCTGGCGGAATTCCTGCATTTCCATCGACGGAGGCAGGGACCGGTATGGGAGTATTAACGAGTGCAAGGGATGGAGGTAGTCCCCAAGCGGGGGCTGAAATGGCAGGGCCATAGCCATATCCATTTCTAGAGTTTGGCGCTTCGCTTTCTACCGCTACACTTTCTTTCCTAGTGACAGTTGATGGCCGACTCTTCTTTCTTCCTGCTTGTACCGCTTTCGTGTGAACTTCAGGGCTTCTGGAGGAGAGATCTGGGAATATCTCCGCCACCCAGCCTATAAACAAGGCTCCAGTCTCTCTGGTATTCGCACTTTCTGGAAATATGCCATCTTCAGGGGGTGGGGCCCCTGGGATGCCACCAAAATATGCCACTGCCTTGCAAATCTGGTCCACAACGGTCACTGGATTGATACTTCTCAACAGGGTCAAAAGTCGTGCCTGCTCATATTTCGTCTCGTCGGGTGCCAGAGGTCTTGCTCTATTGCGGTCGTCGTTTTTGGATACTGCAAATGGTGATCCTTTACTCCCCGGATGGTCGTTCAAGTTTGCTTCGAGGCCCCTCTTCTTTGGGGGCATGTACTTGTCCTGCTGCGCAGCCTTTGCCCTCGAGGCTGTATTTTCACTCGTTCGTCTGGCCGCTGCATCTCGTTCTGCAGCATTATCTCTAGCCTGGGCCTCGGTCTTCTTTCCTGGACTCTGGCCCATATGCATGACTCCAAAGTTCCCTTGACTATTGTCTGTCTTCCCCTTCAGCTTACTAGGCACGGGATTTCTCACCCGTCCGTCCTTGTTAGGCCCGAGGACTCCTTCGACGGTCGTGTTCATTAGCGACCCAGAGCGCTCAACAATCTCAAGCAGCCCCATGTGTGGCGATGAGTTGGCATGGTGCTGCTCCTGCGAGAGCGCGCGGGGATGCTCTATTTGGTTCTCGCCGGACGGCGGGCCATTTATCTGTGCCATCGCCTCGACTCCCGAGGGGTTGGCAGATACGGTGGCTGGTATAGGATAGGCATTGGCTGCAATCGTATTCGTGGTTTTCGCGTTTGTCTGCGCGTTGACCATGAACTGCGTGAGGTGATATTGATTGAATTGCGAGGGGGCTCGGACATTTACAAGAGCTGGGTGGGCAGTTGACGCTGTAGCCATAATTGGGTGGTCCGCCTGGTCGTGTTTATCGCCATTTCGTGAACATGTTTACCGGTTGGAGTTGAGGTTGTTGTGGAGGTGGTGGGTGAAGGTGAAGCTGCTCCCCAATGTCTTGCGATGCGGATGCGACAAGTTCGACAAGTTCAGCCGCCAAGCGGGCTGGACAGGCTACCAACTGACAGGGCCGGACAGGGTAAGTCACGTTCTATAAATACCAACCAGGGGAATCTCGTAACAGTAAATAATAACACGCATCAATATTGTGGGTAGATTGGTTCCAGATTTGGGTATGGGTATTGGCACGGTGCTAAGAGTGGAATGGGAGCATATAATAATAATAATAACAACAACAACAACAACATTTAGGTGGCATTTGAAGCATCTTGCCATTTGTGTGTCTATGTGCCGCTGGAACGCGACGTGCCTTCTTATGTAGATACACTTAATCATCATGCAAGGGAGATGCAATTGCACCAAAGGAAATGTCTAATTGGTGGGAGGGAGATGATTATTTTCATTTTACACTCCCAATCCACGCCCTCCTTAATTTCTGCAAGCACAGCATTCGCCTTGTACTCCACCTGTCGCCATCTAGAAATACAACTCCATCTTACCAGTACATAAAGGTCAGCTTTCCCAAGCCCACCTCCATCTTTTCAACATCAACACTGACGAAAACACACCTGCACACCGACGCCTCATTGTTGGTGCCGGATGCTCCAAAGATCTTGGCTCCATCCCTTCGCTCTCAGTTTGCGACTCTTCGGGGCTGGCCCGGATGCAGAGCTTCTGAGCAACAAGCTCTTGCTAGCAGCGGCAAAAGCCTCGACGACTTCCTGCAACCGTCCGGTCTTCATAAGTAATTCCAGCATATCAGATTCCTCGTCAGCAATAGATGCAGACAACTCCATGCACTCCATCAGGAAGTCACGAGTTAAAGTATTGCCTCCAAATTGCAAAACGTTGATGTAAGCCAGAAGCGCTTCTGGGAGATAAGCCTCTCGAAGCAGCTGGAACTCAGCTTGAACATCTTCTGTATGAATTAGTCAGTAGTTTACACTTTTGCTTTGACATCCGTTCGATGTGGGAAGGATTTACCATCTCGACTTGTAAGCAACCATCCATGGAACAAAGTATCCGCTGTAGATCGAATGCTTGGAAGCAACCTGGCAAGATCTTGTCGTCCTTTCGCACGCCATTGCGTAGGGTTCCTACTTTGACTTTAGCTGGGCTGATGGGAAGAGGGTCCGATGGATAATGACATACGCTTCATATGATTCGGTGTGTCCAGTTACCACCACTATCATCTCCAAATGATCTATGAGAGCCTCTAGCTCTCGGAAATTCTTTGTTTCATTGAACAAGTATTTTTTCAGTGACTTCTGTTTATCAACTGATCCATCAAGAACCTCCGTCAGATCTTCATTGTCTGCTCCCAACTCATCAAGTCCAATACTCTCGCCTAATAAAGCATGGGTTTTGCGTTTGACGATCTGGTCGCAAGATATCCTCGAGGCGAGATGCCTAGCCGCCAGGAGATTCATGTGCTCTGTGTGCTGATTAGCATTTGAAACTGCCACGATAAACATCGACTTACTAAAAAAACGCAGATATAAGATCGTGCCAATCGTAAAGGTTTCGCTCCAAAGACCATCAACCAATAAGTACCACTCCAAACTCCGGATCAAGAGTATATCAACTCGCAGTAGTTCATCCTTATCTCCACCCAAAATGTTGTTCTGCATCCTTCGACCAAAGCCACTGAAGGTTTGAGCCTGCTTGAAGATCTCGAAGTTTCCTGTGGCTGGATATCCGGGGACAGTGTCTTGGAAATCGTCCAGCAAGTATCGAGCCTGCATTCTCACAAACTGTTGAACATCAAGTCCCAAATCACGCATGAGCTTGATCTGTTCCATTCTTCGCTCTGGCCTAGTAACGTCAATGAGATTCCTGCTCAATACCGCATATTTGCGCGCGCCTGAGAGTTGAGAAGAGTAGAGAGGGATCAACTCTTCTCTCCCAGCAAGCCGTAGAAAGCTGACATAGGCGACTATAACATTTTCGACTTCAGTCTCGCGGGCCACGCCGCCGAGATCCAAGCCCAAGCCCATAAATACTAGTAAAACGTGCGTAAGGACTCGGAGACCATCGTAGTCATTCAATTGAATGTATCTTGTTGTATCCTCATTTTCAGGCCCTTCGTTCTTCCTGGGGATCAAGTTTGATGGCTTTTTAGCATTCGCAAGTTTCGACAGGGCAAGGCCTTGCTGGTAGATAAAGTTCCCGAATTGATTTGCAAGCAGCGTTCCCTGCAGCATCTTCATCGGATTGATGGTTTCGGACTTGGTACGAGGATCGATTTTCAACATCTCGACCAGACGTTGACTTGTAGTCTTTGGATCCCCATGAAATTGCACAGCGTCGAATGCCTTTAGTCCAAGTTCATTGTTTGGCTGCGCTTGAGCATGTCTGATGGTTTGGAGGTAAAGGTCGAACTGTGATCTTAAAAGAGCATTGTAATGAACAAAAACAAAGTCGTTCCAGCTTTTGCAAACAGGCTCTACGCTTGAGATGTCGCCGCTGAGGATACCATAAACGGCTCGTTGGTATTCATCTCCATCGGAGTTTCTTGCCAAAGTGAAACACATCGTCCTCCAGATCCCCGAAGATGCGGAATTTGTGGAATTCTCGTCTTCTTCGTCGACATCGTCCGGAAATCCAGACATGCTGATTGCTCGCCAGGCCTCAGTCCGCTCAGAACACCACTCCCGTATCTCAGCAGAACTTTTACCTCGTCGAAGCAGCTCATAACAGCCGAGCCATATCGCACGCTCAAAATACTCATCTTCTGCCTCCAGTCTTCGATTCTGCCTTGACGGTGCATCAGGGTCGAGCTGGGTTACAAGGGGTTGCGTTTTGGATGAGTTTAGGTGAACTCTCTGGACGTCAGGCGAGGAGGGGTCAAGTGCCTGCGACCAAGTATGTATGCGCTTCTGATTCTTGATTGCTGATTTGGTGTGAAGCCATCCGTGAGCAATAATGTCTCCTCTCTCGGCGTTCTGTTGTAGATCTTGCACGAGAACATCAATGTCTTCCCCCGATTCATCCGCCGTGTCCTTCAACCACTGGATGACTGTCTTTCTTTCGAGTGCCAATTCGTCGGTTGCCAGGAATGAGTCCCATAACTCGCGTTCTGATGCGTACGGATGGACTGGCTTGGGTATCGGCGCGTCAGCTTCGCTAGATCCTGGCCTAGGAAACCGGAGATGCACCAGTCGCTTCATGAGATCCCACAAATGTGTCTCTTGCTCCCAACGCTCCATGTCCTCCGGCGTGGTCTCTAGGTGCTCGGTAAATTCATCCACATCCACGTCGTCATCTTCCTCCTCCCTCCTGTGTCGTTTCGAGTGCTGTCTTCGCAAACGCTGGAGTGTTTCCAGAGAGAGGTCATGGTATATATTGATCAAGTCAATTGTCATGTCGTACTTATCAACAGGATCGATTGCTCGCAAGGGGTTGTAACCGTCAAGTGCCTCCGCAAAGCGCTCAACCTCACGGCCAACACGACTTGCAGTTTCACGGAGGGGGTGGAGAGAGCGGTCATCTTCACGCGGGTCTGTTAATACCGCAGGAGCCTCCCTTTCATGGTCTGGAAGAGTAGAAAGCTAGTCAGCACAGATTCGCAACCGGACGAGGCAGCTTGAATGACTGACCCGAATGATCGCCGTAGCCCGATCGCATTTCCACGTCGCCATCATAGGACGAAGTTGGTTCTTCAGAGAGTTGTCGAGTCTCAGACTGCTTCAAGGTTGTCAGTTGGGATGAGGCTAGAAGTAATGAGGAACTCAGGCGCAGAACTAACCTCAATGTACTGCCAGGATGCCTCCCTCCTAGCCATCTTGCCTGGCAATGATGTGTACTAGAATTGGAGAAAAATGCGATATTTGGAAGTGGAAAGGGGTGGTAATGTTATGGCGGGTGGATGTCTCGAGATTCCTGCGACAATCAACAAGCACGCAGGCAAGCAAGCAATAATAGACCAACGACCGCGAAGCTTGGAGTGTAGCCTCGTCAATTTTCCTTTCGCCAGACCGTGACCGTGACTGCGCGACAGGCCAGCCAAGACACCGTCCGACTAGCGCCAAAACCCCCTGCGAAATCCACAAGTCACCTGACCGGAGATATATATTCAAACTCTGCGTTCCGTTTTTCGTCCTGACTTTTTGAAAGAATTAATGTCACGGCCATCTAATTAGAGTCTCGGAATAAGCCTCCCTAGGAGTAACCATCATTGCTTATTCAGGTCCACAGGATCTCTCTGCGCGCTCATGATCGCCCAGAGCAACTTCGTCCCTTCCTGCTCCCGTTCACTGACCAATTTTACGATTGGGATGGCGATGAACTTTGAGCTTGGAGGGTTACAACCACCAACATCGCCAGGTATATTGTTATTATCCCGCGATGCACGTCAGCCAGCCATGTGCACAGTAGGTAGGTCTGTCCTCTTCTCTCTATTTGCGTTGATCCTTCCATGCACCAGTGTCTGTTCATATGCCATGGCTTTCGCTACCATGTAGATCTGCGAAGTATAAACCACCAAAACCCCTCTGCCAAGTACACATCCTCACTTGCTACTCTCTGATTCCTTGATGCGCTGCTTCATCTTCACCCGCAACAGACTGGCCTTGGGACACGAGACGGAGGTGGCCTCATCTCCGTTCTTCTCGTAGAAGTCATTGCAACACTTGTAAAGAGCATCTACCTGCGATTGGCATTTGGCTTCATTGTAAGAATGTTTGCTGAGACAGGCTGCTGCTTCATCAGCTTCTCTCGGTCTTTTCTTCGCTCTGTAAATCTCTCTAGAAAGCATGTCTTGATGATAGTCTGTATTACTGACCTTGAATTGCACACTTGAACCCCAAAGCTTTGCGTTAGCGACAGCGACCAGCAGAATGAGGTAGTAAGAAGGTGAGCACATACGGCTCGAGCATGACAGTCATCTGAACTGGCAGACGAAGTCGGTGCCTACAGATGTGAAAGAAAAGTCAGCCTGGTCCTGGCGAAGAAGTTTCATCTCAAACTCAACCTACCATTGTAGTTCTGGTGGCAAGTAGGTGGAAAGTTCTGGTCGCCCTCTCCCTTTCTCGTCCTCCAGACAATGCAAACAGGGTAGTGACAAAAAAAAGCAAACCTCGGTCGTGGAGAGAGGTAGGAGAAGATCTTACGATAAACGATAGGCCAAACTACTTCACAAAGACGTAGTAAGTACCTAGGTAGATAGATAGGTTAACGTAATGAAAGGTGAACCACAGCATTTTCTTGAAAGATACCCTGAGCCTGACTCCCAGGGCACCTTTGCGCCATTGGTTGCTCCCCCACCAAACCTTTCTTGACCCTCCCTCTTCAACGCGCCCTTCTTCCTCCCAGACTCAACACTTCAAACGATTTCAACCAACCAAAAACATCTCCACTTCCCCCGGGAACTGCTCTTCTACCTACAGGTGCGTCGTAATCTTCTTTCCATCCTACCTTGAACAATCCATCCTAATACGTTACCGCGACTTAGCCACCGGCACCTCTTACAAGCCGACCTACTACCACCGCTCAATCTCACTCCCCCAAAGATCATCACTCCCCTCGACACCATGTCTGGATCTGACGAGAATGGAAGTCCTGGTGTGCCAGAGAAGCCAGAGGGTGGTGCCCAGAGCGATCATCTCAATATCAAGGTTACCGACAACAACAACGAAGTCTTCTTCAAGATCAAGCGCACCACCGCTCTGAAGAAGCTGATGGATGCCTTCTGCGAGCGACAAGGCAAGGCTCCCAGCTCCGTTCGCTTTCTCTTCGACGGTAGCCGTGTCTTAGGCACAGATAGTCCTGAGACTGTAAGTAGATTTACCTCTTCGCCTTTTTTTGGTGCAAGTCTTGCCCGCTTCGCTTCCGCCCTTGGGAGTACTCTCATTTCATGGCACGAAACTAATACGAAATCACCCAGCTCGATATGGCCGATGGAGATACTCTCGAGGTTCACCAGGAGCAGATTGGAGGCGCAAACTAGGATGTTCCAACACTTGTGCACTGCTAAGGTGGGGATAGTGGTTCGGAGGCGAACAACGCAAAGGATTGCGGATGATATTGCATACTGGTGGCATAGTCTGGGATGCTTTGCATGGGAATTTGATTTTTTTTCTACGGCGTGCAGGAGTCCCTACATACCTCTCTCTTTGCTTGGGTGGGAGCTTACGGTGGAGCTTAGTTGCGGAAGACTTCACTCATCGATCGGCTTGAGATCGGACATGAGTGGTGATTGAACGATGCAATCTTGTTTCTTCTGGTAGTTCAACAAATGCGGCAGCTATCTTCAAAATACAGATTGGTGGTCATCATATTTCCCCCAAACGCCTACCCAAGTGTGCTCGCTGATTTACATACATCCAATTAATCGTCCCACATGGCAGCTTTCTGTTTTTCGGCTTCGTCCTTTGCTCTAGCCGCGGCTTCTTTCTCTTGATTTCTCCTCTTGATTTCTTTCTCCTTGATTGCCTTGTCGTACGCTTTCTGTTCTTCCGTCCGTTTGGGAGCCCTAACTCCCAGCGCCCCTGCAATCATCCTCTTCGCCATCGCATCTGTTTTGTCTGGTCTAGTGCTAGGCCGCTCGGTTCTCCCAGCACTGCCCCCATCCGCGCTGTATCCATAGGGATTGATGAATCCCTCTCGTGCAAAAGATGTGGATGGAGAGATTGGGGTGGGGGGAGGGGCCAGAGGGAAGTCCGCCGATTGCTGGTGTGAGAGGCGGAGGTCTGCCTCGTCGCCTGAGTCTTCGTCCTCCCAAGAATCGGTGACCTTCTGCCTGCTCTTGAATGCGGCGATAGAACTTGAAGGCTCGGGTCGAATGGATAGCTTGTTGAGCGAGGACTCCAGTGCTGGATTGCTTGCGTTAGTCGGGGTCGCCGTGAAAGTGAGTTGGCGGGGTAGTTTCCAACCTTTAGACTCGGCCATGTTTTTCGACTTTACACAAATCCCTAGGGAGCGAGGAGATAGGATAAGAGAGGGGGTTATAAGGATGAATTGATGGACAAACAAACTCGAGTTTTCAAGCTGCAGTTCTAGAGCGTGAGCGTAGTGCCCATTATTCGTGGGTTGAGACTCGACTGAGCTACTAGGCATGAATGCGGGGGTGGGGAGCCAGCCGGCTTTCCCTCACTCGTCTAAAACCACAGTGAGAGTGAGTGTTGGCCGCCATCTCTGCCGGCGTCCTGTGAGCATTCGTTGATTGCGAGGCAATTAAGAGCAAGGGTGTAAGAGAGTAGTGCAAATTGTTAATTCGAAGCAGCGCAGCATTCTTTTCTGTCTTCGCTTGGAGCTGTACATAGGAACAATACAGAACGAGCATACTGGATCGGCCATTCACTGGCTGGTTTGGTGGTCCGCTTCTGCCAAGGAAACCGCTCATAAAGGCTGTATGAATGTGAGGAGTGTGTTTACCTATTTGTACGGGGTACATTCGCTTCCTCGTGGGGGCAAACAGGCCGAGGTTCTCCAGCTTTGTTTTGGATGGCGAAGGGAGGTATATCATAGCTGTGCTTCCAATGTAGCTCTCGTCCTCTGCTGATTTCAATAATTCCTTGCCACAGCTTCGCCATTCCTATTTGAACATACGGGACTGTACTGTACGTGTAAATATGGCAAGCCCGTTCCTCCTTCGGTTACGTGGAAGACCTTTGGCAGGCCACCAAAGCCAACTATCCCTCTTCTTCAGTACTTCTGCTACTCGACACCAATATGACAAAACCATTCGGAATCTCAGAATCGGAAGTCATACCAGAGTTATCTTCCAGGGATTCACGGGTTGGTTTCGTCGCTTGCTGGTGTCTTCCCTAACTAACTCAGTGAATAGGAAAACAAGTGGGTCAAAATTCGAAATCTCCAATTCTAATTCTACATGCTAAAGCCTGAAAGGCAACTGCCAATGCAAGAGAGTCGATTGAATGGGGTACCAATATTGTAGGGGGTGTAACTCCAGGAAAGAGTGGAGAGCATCTGGGCCTTCCAGTTCTTCCCACCGTCAGAGAAGTATCTGCTCAAACCGTGAAACTCATTTCGTACGCTGACAAGAAGACAGGCAATGGAGAAACTCAAGCCCGATGCTACTGGAATCTATGTTGCTGCTCATCAGGCACCGGTTGCCATCGAGGAAGCGATCGAGGCTGAAGTACCTCTGATAGTTGCTGTAGCTGAGCATATTCCCGTTCATAACATGATGCGAGTGAGGGATTTCTACTGTCATCGCGCTTCATACGCTTACTCGATAGATTCATTCAATGTTAAGAACCCAGTCAAAATCAAGGCTCTTGGGCGCTAATTCTCCTGGTATCATCTCTGCCATCGGAAAGTGCAGAATTGGGTTTCAACCACTCCCTTGTTTTCTCCCAGGGCGCATTGGAATTGTTGCAAAATCAGGAACGTTGAGCTACGAAGGTTGTTCGAGACTATCTCTGCTCGAATTTTCACTGATCCAGGTGTAGCTGTCGCCTCAACCACAAGATCTGGTCTTGGTCAGAGCCTATGTATAGGGATGGGAGGGGATGTTATTGCCGGCACTAATTTTGTCGACGCCCTTGAGATTTTCGAGCATGATGACGATACTGAAGGCATTGTGCTCATTGGCGAAATTGGCGGCGCTGCTGAGCTCGAAGCTGCGGAGTGGATTAAACAGTATATCAAGCGATCCCCTAATCCAAAACCAATCTCTGCACTTATTGGAGGAGTTCACGTTGTTCCAGGTCGTGTTATGGGCCACGTAAGTAGACTTTGCTTTGTTGGGAGCACAAGGAATATATCCTAATCGGTTGATGTCTTTCTAGGCGGGAGCATTCACATCACCAGCAGAGCCAGATGCATTGACAAAGATACGAGTTCTACATGAATCCGGTGTCACAATGGTCAACCACCCAGCAAACTTTGGACAGGTGATGAAGAGGCTTCTTGGAAAGTCCAGTCGAATTAGCGAAAATTCCAAAGTTTCTGGGAGGCAACAACGTAGGAGTATACACACCCATTTGACCCGGCATGCTCAGCGAGTGTCCCCTACCCAGAATTTTGGGAAATGTTTGTCCCGTCAGAAACGCAACCTCTATATCAGGGAAAGTCTCGCCCTTGACTTACTCCGAGCACGGGGTGTTCGCGCTTCCGACAACTCGGAAAATGGAGGAAGGAAGCTTCTGGCTGTCGCAATTGATCGATCAACTCGCTCCCCTTGCATTCTTGCATCTCCCTCTGGGTTTGGTGAAGATGTGGAATCACAAACCAAGAGCTTCTCTTTCGACTATCGGGCTGGCCTCGCTGCTAGCCAGATACCAGAAATCGCTCAGCACCTACAGCTTCAAGGTTCTGCGAAGGAACACCTCCCTGTTTTGATCCATAATTTGATTGAATTATACATGACAAAGGAGGCATTTGTGCTTAGGATTTGCTTCATCGAAGATTCGGCTGGCCTGAAAGTAGTTAATGCCCGCTTTGGATTTGACGACGCAGCATTTAGAAGTGCGAAACGACAGGGAGATGTTCATGCACTACGACGGGTCGAAGATGAGGATCCCCAAGAGATAGAGGCAGAGAAGGATGGCATTGTATATATCAAGCTAGCGGGCGACGGAAATATTGGAACTTTGGTGTAAGTCAACCTTCTCATACATATCGTAAGCTCCCGAATTCGTTGAAAACAACCACGGGGCGCGAAAGAAGTTCTCGCTCTGCATATAACTGACATACCCGTAGCAATGGCGCCGGACTCGCAATGAATACAGTCGATGCCCTAGCGGGCGCTGGTGGTAAAGCAGCTAATTTCTTAGACACCGGTGGGAAGGCTACCAGCGAAACTGTCAAAAGGAGTTTCCAGGTCATTCTGCAGGACGAGAGAGTGAAAGTTATATTCGTTAACATCTTCGGTGGATTAACTTGTATGTGTTGTCAAGCCTCCCAAGTCTTGTCTCGCTTATTTTCTGCACATTGTTGTCCCAAGACCCGAGCAAAATCTCGTCATCCAATCTCAGTTTGCAATAGGCAATATACTAAAACGAGTCAACAGTGGGTGATATGATTGCCAATGGTATTATCCTGGCATTTTCCGAACTGAACATCTCCCTGCCCGTCGTTGTTAGAATCAGAGGGACGAAAGAAAAGGAAGGACAGAAAATTGTGAAGACACAAACACATCCATTTCGAATTGATTACGAAGCTGACAAGGTGATAGATTGACGAGAGCGGCCTGCCTTTGTATGCTTTCGATGACTTTGAAGAGGCAGCTGCAAAAGCGATCAAGTTGGCCAATGAAGCTTAGAACGCGCCTCTACAATGGCAGGGGAAACTGCACATATTATCTGCATGTGTATATTGGAAGCTGGCGTTTCCGCAACACAGGTATCATCTATGGTAGGTAGCAACGATAACCACAACAAGAGAACCTAAATCAACATTACACCGTTGTACTTGTGTCTATGTGTCATCCAAAAAAAGGCATGGACTTCTAAGTGGCGGACAACATAAGACTACAGTGAATTGGATGAGTCACTTCCTTGTTCGGGATGATATAAGCATCTAATAAATCCAGATGAAGTTAATCATAGCATTGTGCATACTTCCTCTGATCAAATGGGACATGTAACAGCCTTCCTTACTAGTGAGCTGAAATACCTAGATGCAAAACGTGCACATCAACACTCTTCGCATACTACAGACGCAGGATGCTGAGATCAACATCTACATGACCAAAGGTAGCAAACAAATCTTGTCCACGATGGCAAAAGAATAAATAGTGATCATACATTTTGTAATGATTATATGTTTAATGAATATTGATTTTCTACCAAACACCCCACCATCACCATCGCCAATACACCACCGACCGCCAAAACAGACTAAGACGACAAAGAAAATATCAAATGAATGGCTTGGTTGATCGTTGCTCGTAATCCTCGCGAAAAGGCATGTGTAAAATTCAAGAAAGAAAAATGCAATGTTGCAAATGCGCTGTTCCAGAACTCTCAGGCCTTCAGTTCTCTCTGAATACAACCAGTGCATAGGACAATCGTCTCGTTTCCGACGACCTTCGGAAAGAACGAACCGTCGTCAAAGCCCCCTTGGCAGGTAGCGCAGCGAAAGCACTTGTCATGCCATTCACCACCCAAAGCTTGCACGTACTCGCCAACGACGGGTAGTTTGCACTTCTTGCATTTTGGTGCTCGACGCTCGGTGCGCTTGGTCTGACATTTGATACACCATGCGTAACCGTCCTTTTCGATGTGTGATACACCCTTCTCGAAAGGATCACCACACTCGGCACAAAAGAAGTGACCATAGTGCCAATGCTCGCCCAGGGCAATCATGTGCTCTTCCATGATTGGAGTTGTGCAATGTTTACACCGAGGGGCATATCTCTCGTGCCAATCAAGATGACAAAAGAATCGAAGTCTTTCATCACCATCGTCGGCATAGGTTTGCCCATCGACTTCTGGAAGCCCCTCTCCCTGGGCGCGGCGTTTAATACGGTCAAGACGCTCAGTTCGATTGACAGAGGGCTCCGGTCGAATTTCAAGAGATTCAAGGCCAGTCCCACAGGTAAAGCAAATAAAACACTGGGGATGGAAGTTCTCTGGAGAGCCGCTTAACTTGACAACACGACCTTCGATGGGTAGTTCACACTGGTGACAAGTGGCGGTAGCTCTCTTGCCTGCTGGAGACCAATGACCATGAGGGACAGAGATTGGGGCCTGCCGTTGAGCGGTTCGACTTGCAGTTGTCTTTGGATCGGGGAGCGGCCTTCTTGCATCGTTCGTGGCTGCACCAGGCGCAGAAATGGAGATAGCCGGAGTTTCAGGAACGTTGATGACTGGTATACTGGGAGTGGAATCTGAGAGATTGATGGTAGGGACAGATGGAGTTGAGTCGGGAAAGTTGATTGTCGGAATTCGAGATGTAGGTAGAGAGGGCGTTGAGTCGGGCAAGTTGATTGTAGGAATCTGAGGTGTAGGGAGAGATTTTACTTGGGTTGCGAGAGGATCAGGAATGTTAATTGTCGGGATAGGGGGCGTGATATTGCTCGGAGCTTGCCGAGAAGGGAGGCTTTCCCTTTGGTTGCTGGTGGAGTAACGGTCAAAGGGTGACCTTCTTCGCACTTCTGGCTTGTCATCAGCCCCTTTCGGCTTCCAATTATTGTCAAAGCTTACGATTGGACGGCCTGGCCTGTCAGAAACAACAGTAGGTGTGGGTAGTCTTGGACTTCGATCCTTCAAGAACATGCTTGTGGCTTGTCGGATCTCATCGCTTCTGATCTCAAGGCCATCTTTCATCGGAGCCTGAGGCACGTCCTTCGACCCCTCTACCTCCAAGTCTTGCACCACCTCTTTGGCTGCCAGAGGCGGGTTTGCAGTGTAATTCGGGTTTCTTGATTGAGATGGTGGATTCTTGTAGATCTCAAACCTGGAGAGCTTTTTGGTAGTCTCTGGAGGTGTACTGCTTGAACGACTTCCCGATTCCTGAACAAATTGTACCCGATTTAACGGGTTGCGAGGCTTCATTCGTAAAGGCTCAGGAAAGTCGCTATGGATCTCTGGGGCCCGACCACGATCAACCTCTTGTTCAGGCTCCTCCCAGATCTGTTCGCCAGTGAAAGAGTTTGGAACTTCCCCACTGATGTTCCTTTTGGTACTACTTCTCCTCCTTGTGCTTGACGGTCTCGACGAGCCAGAGACGCTACCATAGGACTTTCCACTTGTTCGTGAGCTAATCTCTTGGTCTAGACTTTGCGTGCGGATGGGCTGTGGAGCCTCAAAGGAGTCCATCGAGATTCGGCCACGCTCTGAATGCTTATCACCACTAGTACTAGATCCTCCAGAAACAGTTCTGTGACCAGAATCTCGTGCAAGTCCTGTAGCAATTGCAGTGCCAGTATACCTTCCAACGCTGGCGGATCTCGCATGTTGGTAGCTATTCTTCCTCAAATGATTTAGGTATCGATATGGTGCATCTGGTTGTGACACGCTCTCTGGGTTCTGGTGTTGAAAGACCAATTCGGAAGCCTCATTTTGTGCAGCGGCATGAATCCTTGCTTCCTCATCCTCTAGTTTCTGCAGGTCCATATCCTCCAGTGCATCCCGCAAAGAGACCGCTTCTTCTTTCTCCATCCATCGCTGTCCACGTTCAATGTAGGTTGCGGTGGGGACCACATCAGAGGCCTTCAGAGTTTTCACGGGGTCGGATTGTTCCACACGCGGTGATTGTACGATTTGTCTGCCCGTTCTGGACGTGACGGATGAGTATGTGGACAACGTAGATTGTGCTCGTCGGTGAGACTGAACACTTGAAGAGCGTGGAAATTCGGATGCTGGGCTTTCTGGCTTTGTTTCTGGAAGTTGTGGAGCAATTCCTCGATCGGAATCTCGCCTGTTGCTTGCAGGCTGTGGTCTTGCACCAGTCGGTCGTGCCACACGATTGTTTCGCAGACCTTTGAGATAGTCGGCTGGTATATATTAA
The DNA here is from genome assembly GCA_037074945.1 of Tetracladium marchalianum. Lineage (NCBI taxonomy): Eukaryota > Fungi > Ascomycota > Leotiomycetes > Helotiales > Tetracladium > Tetracladium marchalianum. The sequence goes on from JBAMDN010001020.1 coordinate 45,717, forward strand.
CAGGGTATCCAAGAGTCAAGAATAATTTTAGGGTGAAGACGGAAGCCTACCGAATTCATCATTCGACATATAAACCGGGCCTGGCGGCGTCACCTTGCGATTCGGGTCCCTAGACCGTCCTCGTAGCATAGTGGCAGTTGGAGATTCAGGATTCGGTGTGTATAGTAAGGAATATGATGAGAGACGGGTTGAGCTTTTCTACCTGGATTGCTGCTTCGGTGATTGGTATGTTGGTCGATCGGTTAGTGGGGAGTTGGAATCGATAGTGATCGTAGGATGATGGGGATGGGGTTGAACTCGGGAGACTGGCAGGAGGGAACGTCGCAATTTATCAATGAGGTGGTAATGCAGAAACAAAAAGATCGTGTGGAACAGTAATACAAAGTCGAGAGGCAAACAATGAGAGTGCGACGTGGGCGTTGGACCGTCTTCGCATAAGACTTATATTTATTAAAGCTTCAAGCGCCGCCACGTAAACAAGCTGCAGTACAGCACAGCAACGACGCGCGACCAGGGTTGCAACGCACGTGACACCGGTGTTTTGCGTGTCACAGCGAGGGAGTCTGGACCAAGTAATGAGCAGCATAGTCAGTGTCGGTCTAACTCCAGTATCACCATATACAGTGATCCAAGTGCGTCCATATATCCAAGATCCGAAGGGATGAATGCCCTGCTTTCTCAACGCACCTTCACGATCCTTCCTTAGGAATGCCAGCGGCATTTGGCTGGAATGTTGTGGTCGCAGGGGACTTCCTCGCCCACTTTATTTCCAAACTCTACTTCTGTTACTGTACTATAAGCATCTTCCCGGTTCATGGAACTCAAGGCAGTTAGAATGCAAAGCCTCAAGGAGACCTCGACATCCTCGTACTTCTACCATAACAATAAAGACGATAAAGCTGCCCTGAAGTCCTAGTAATTGCACGCATCCGGATTCTGGCCCCTCCCTCGGTTGCTGTTAGGTAAGTGCCCTCCTTGATTCCGGCTCACGGCCATCTCCTTATTCCCGAAAAGTGCATCATCACCATCGCCAAATACTGAGGGCCCCCCATGAGTTTGCTTGTCATCTCTGGACGATGCTATCACTCTCCTTTTGTGCCCCATCACAGATGGACGGCTTGCATGCTACTCTCGACCTCTCGTAATCTTATGTTACCACACTTCCCAACTCACATTAGCTCTTTGACTTCAAAATCTTTTCATCCCACTCTTTCTTTCTCTCCGAGCCTCTCAATCTCTAGAGGATTTTTTGGGGCCTCGAAGTTGTTGTGAATATCGACCCCCCGCAATGAGCGAAAAGCAGCTTGAAGGTTGCAGAGAAACGGACAATGGGGGCCGTGGGGATTCGACTACCAGGAGGGAGTCTCAGGAAACGATTGCAGACCCTGAAAGTACCGGTCAATCAGACACCAAAACACCAGATGTACCTCCCGATGGCGGCTACGGTGTAAGTAAAGATACCTTCAATTGTTCTTCTCCTCTTCTTCCATTGGAGCCACGGTCCCAGTTGAAGAGTGGCCGGTTTTGTGACGATGGAGTTGTTTTGCCACCATGTCCTTGGCGAACCCTTTTTGAAGATATTTTGTTGACCATTTAATCACCTAGTGGATCTGTGTTGCTTGTTGTTTTCTCATGTGAGTTCGAATTTCTGGATTGTATCACTCCGGCTTTGGACTGCACAGTATATTGTTTGATAGGCGTTCTATACTTCAGCTACTTTCTGGTATTCTTTGAAAACGCTTGCTCATCTGAGATCTTTTTAGAAATGCGCATACCTGGGGAGTGAATAGCGTACGTAAACTGCCTTCTTTAATTTTCCTCACTCATCAATTGCATAGCAACTTAAACTGATTAATTGTAGTCCTATGGTATATTTTTAGCCCATTACCTGCAGCACAAGACGTTTCCCGGAGCAACCCCTCTTCACTATGCCTTTGTTGGTGGTCTATCTATTTCGATGGCTTTAGTACTGGCACCCGTTGCCACGCTTTGCGTTGGACGCTTCGGAACCAAGGTCACTCTCTCGATCGGAATTGCCCTTCAATTTGTTGGGCTTTTAGGCGCCTCGTGGGCGACAGAAATATGGCATTTATTTCTTTCTCAAGGCCTTGCTTTTGGATTCGGCATGGGGTTTCTATTCATTGCTAGTGTGGGAGTCGTACCTCAATGGTTTGGCAAACGAAGGTCGTTCGCCAACAGCATTGCAACGGCTGGCTCGGGATTTGGGGGCTTGACCTACTCACTCGGAACGAATGCAATGATCCAATCAATAGGTCTAGGATGGGCTTTTCGAGTGCTCGCAATTGTAGCCTGTGGAGTTTGTGTGGTCTGCACCATTCTAATCAAGGATCGAAACAAGGCAATCGGTTCGGTGCATATGGCATTTGATGTTAGCTTGTTTAGGAGACCAGAATTTATTCTTCTGTTGGGTTGGGGATTTTTCAGTATGCTGGGATGTAAGTTGATCAATCTTGCTTGATGAATCGAGTTATAGCTAAGCAGACCCGCATAGATGTTGTGCTTCTATTTTCATTGCCGAACTATGCGACCAGCTTAGGACTTACGGCTAAACAGGGCGCTACAGTCGGAGCGATACTCAACCTTGGACAAGGTAAGTGTTGTTCGATTTTTCTTTACTTGCTCGGAGATGGGACTGATCGCTAAATAGGTATTGGGCGGCCTTTTGTTGGTTATTTTAGCGATGCAGTTGGACGCATCAATATGGCAGGGACTTGTACATTTGTGGCTGGGTTTCTCTGTCTTGTTTTGTGGATTTTCGTCAAAAACTTTGGCATTCTAGTCTTTTTTGCGCTCATTGTGGGGACTGTATCTGGGACGTAAGTGCTTTCATTACCTTGATGGTTTCTTACAATACGCTGACCAAGAACAGATTCTGGGCGACAATCGGTCCTGTTGGAGCGGAGGTCGTTGGGCTTCAAATTTTACCATCTGCTCTGTCAATTGTTTGGCTTGTATTGGTACTTCCCTGCACTTTCTCGGAGCCCATGGGTCTTGAACTCAAAGCAGACAGTGGCAATATCTATCTCCATGCCCAGGTCTTCACCGGCTTGATGTATGTAGCGGCTGCGCTGTGCATGTGGTTTCTGAGAGCTTGGAAGATAAGAGACCTCGAATTGATCGAGGAGAGAGAGAAGAATAGGACTTCGGAACAAGGTGGAGTCGTCCAGCGAGAACCTTCACGACTTTCAAGACACCAAAGCAGGGTTGCAAGTGTGAAAAGTAAGGCGAAGACCGCAAAGGGTTTATTCATGTGGAAAAAAGTTTGATATTAAGGCTTTTTGCATATAATTTTTCAGATTCATCATTTTCCATCTAATAGATGATACCTCCTCTTAAAAGAGAAACACAGGACAACATTCACTTGGACAGAGATACTCTTCACAGAGATGGTCTTATGGTTACAACAGAATGCAAGCGAGTTTCTAGCACGTGCAAGCAATAATTTTGAAATTCACAATCCGCCAAAGGCACATCAATCAGTCAATTGAATCCCACAGACAGAAACCCACTGCAAAGCTCTGATGAAGGCTTGAGAACGTGAATATGGATACTTGTTTGGGCCAATAGTGAAAGTGATGAGACGGCATTTCGTTTTGGTTTACGGGCAGGGGCCCACTCCCGAAGCTGTTGCTTTGTCAACGGCGACCAATAAATATTGCAGAACCAAGAAAGTCCATGCCATCGACGTTCCTGCCAATCCACAAATGCGAGTCCACACTCTCTAACCCAAATATCATTGTTCTTTTCTAAGAATCTCAAATTGACGAAGCATTACGGGGAGTTCTTCTGAAATCAATTGCAAGGTGTGTTTATCCGGACTCAAGTTCGACAGTTTGTTAGTTGCTAACATACAGATTCAAGAATGCGCAACGTCACACCCGTCTTATCGTTCCTCCTCCTCCCCATATCAGCGCTGCAAGTTCCTTCCGTCTTCGCCCCCTTCCTCGAACCGTATGTCGAGACGCTACAGATTTCTTCGAATCAATCCTCAGCACCAGCAAACAATGAACTCTTAGTACGGCAATTTGCGAACTGCCCGGCGAACTTCTATGGTTGCACTCAGAACGGATATAGAGGAGCTTGCTGTACGGCTGGCTCCCTGTGTACGACAGACGCCGTACGAAATGTAGCTTGTTGCCCAACAGGGGCTACTTGTACGGGAACTTTGCAGGCTGGAGCGCCAGTGTCGAATACAGGAGGAGTTGGAATTGTAACTGCAACGAATGTTTTCGGAGCGCCAACAGGTGTAACAACTGGACCGGTTGCTGTCATCACCAATCCATATTTTCCATTCCCCATCATAGCGACATCATATCCGAACAGCGCTGCCTGTAACACCGCATACCAAGCCTGTCAGACGAATTATGCCGCCTGTACGGCTAATCTACAAGGAGGAGGATTTGGAGTTACGGTGGTAGCCCCAAATGGCGGTGGGATTACACTGGCACCGACCGCACAGAATTTGGGACCAGCGAGTGCGACAAGCATTTGTAGTAGCTTGAGCCAGCAAGCTTGCTACGGGATCGTGAGCGAGAATTGTGCGCAATTCGGAGAGGGAGGAACCTTTGTTGCCAATCCTACAGGCAATAGAGCAGCAAGGCAGACGGGATGTATTGCTGCAGCAGGTGTAGTGGCAATGGGATTGGGAATCGCTGGGCAGATGGTATGAGCGAGAGTGATAGCGTTTCTTTTTGATGACTTGAAAGCAAGGGCATGATTTTTGTGTGTGTGTTTTTTTGCGTGGCATGGTATCTAATGATTTATGCGATGGATTGTTTTCCCAACTTTCATGAACATGGGCTCAAGAAGGGCAAGGTCGTGGATTTTTATTCTGCTTGCACAATCGTGGACTTGTTTTTTACACCTTAGGTAGGCCCAAGGAAGACCGAGGCGCTTGCTTTCTCTAGTAGGAGTGAATACTTTAAATTTGTCCAAATATTGCGATGTATGTTCGAGGATGTTGATAGATTTGTCGATGATGTTTCTACTTGCTGGTGTTCTTCATTATTTTTTATGTCAAGTAGAAAAGAGTTTCTGACCCATATCCTATTCTTGACTTAAAATCCTTTTTCCATGGGGTCTCTTCCTCTTTCTGGTCACTTTGCTCATCTGGAAATGGCGTGGTTTTTTTTTTCGAACGGAAGAAGTTTACCTATTGGAGAAGGACTGGGAAATAGGAGTCGAATAAGATGAGTTGGAACATCATATATTATCAAGCATTTAAAACACTTAATGTACGTGTATGGTGGAGTAGGCGAAGGGACGAAGCGCTTGATTCAGCATCAGCGGATGTGAGGTGACCTGGATAGCATGTTACTCCTATGAGCTGATCCTGAGAGGCACGCAAGAGACCGGATCAACTTGATACTTTTTTAACCTCATGCCCTGTCTACAAGACAAGCCATCCAGATTCTTTTGCCTTGCCGATAATTTGGGAGACTTCGAAAAGAACAAACTTGAAAGTCCGAGAAATGCCCAGATGCCGGAACAAGTAGAACAAACGTCAGCGAAAACGTGGAACATCCTAAGTCCAAGGCACTGCCAGGCCGAAGGCTGCAACTCAAAAGGTGATGAGCACTGCTTCGTCTCAACAGTCGCCCAGCCTGAACAATAACTGTCTAGAAATGCTAGTACGGCACGCAGGAATGATTAAGGAGGATGTTGAGACGGAGACCTACCTTATAACTCTGCTTGGAGAGAAGCGACGGTGGTTCCGAGTCTTTAAGTCTCAAGCTCACACAGTTTGAGAACAGGCCCGGCCTGAGCCGACATCTACCAAAAGTCTGAAGCGAGCCTGAGCCTTGTTCGTGTAGCATCTGACGCCGGCCGCGGCATTGAAGCGCTGTTCCCAAATACGCATACCTCGGAGGCGGCTACTCATAAGACATACACTATCTACCTTCACCCCTAGGTACCTACTTACGAAGTAAACAACATTCGGAAAGAGCCATTTCGCGTCGAGGATCGTCACGTGTTTAGTATAGACGAGAAAGTAAACAAAAGACAAACCAAGACAAACATGTTCTCGGATCATGGAAGCTTCGCTCCGAATTAATGAGAGTGGGGAAGAATTGTGGGCAAGGGACAGGGAAAGGGAAAGGAATGCAGGAGCTCGCCGCTGTCCAGTCTTGGAAGATGTCTCCCAGCCATCGCCGTAATCGCATTCCATCCAAAGAATATATTCCGGGTGGGCAGATGACGACTTGCGCGAGCCTTCTCCGCATGATGCTGTGGAGACATACTATACAGTATTTGTTAAAAATGAGTCAGAGCCTGAAACCTGAAACGTTGAAACATCTGGAATCTGGAGGGTCCAATAACGATGGCCAGATGCCTTCTTCCACGATGTTTCTATATGCAGCGCGTCGGCAAGTTAGAAGATCCCAAGATCGGACCAAGATGGCAGTCTCGCCTATGTCGCGCCTATCAACCGACCAATGGCGCGCCGAAAGGGCCGCAAGAGCAGAACACGAACCTGTCACGGTCGTTGCTCCACATTCTTTCGCCTGTCACGGATACAGAGCAAGTTCATTTCATTTCACGCAATTGTCCATAGCCGCCCAGCACCCGAGCGGTGCAAAGTGTATACGAATTCCAATTTCGGCGGCGCTTCAACGTCGGCTCTCTGGAGATTAGAGCGGCTGTTACGCCTGCCAGACTGCCCATACACTGTCCTGGGAAGGCGGCTCTCTGGTTTCAGCAGCCAGCGCTGGCGAGTGTTGCCATTAATAGAGCTTAGTCGCTCGACAGGCCTGGTGGGGAGGGAGGTAACGCGAGCGCCTGGTGAAGCTCTTTCTGACGTTCTATGCGTGCGTGTGTTTGCCGTTGTGTTATGCCTTATTTCATTTCTGTGGGGTGGGAATGCTGGAAGTGGTGGTGTGGTGTGGTGTGTGTGCGCGCGAGAAGTCCTCGTAGCAACGCTCGCGGTATGGTGACTTCTGGTGTCTTCGTGTCTTGTCTTTCCTCGTCCGCGACTCTCCAGACATCTGTTGACGTGAAGTCGCGCTGCATATGGCAACGAAGCTAGACATGCAAGTTGCGAAAATCCCGCTCTTTATTTCATTGCCATGAGGTCCTCTGTGACTCAGAGATGCATCTCAACTCTCGCAGATTCCCGATGACATGGGGCGTGTGGCTGCCAGCGGTTGCTGAAGGACGAACCATTTGGCCCAAGGGCCACGACCAAGAAACATACCTGCCTCCTCACACCACATCGGGTGTAAACTAAGCTTTGCTCTCCGCGTTTCACACTTGTTCGGATGGGGAGGGGTCTATCATTTCCATCATTTCCATCCTTTCCACCATTGTATTGGGCTGTGCAGCTTGAAGCTCTCGCGAAAGGATAAGTATTGCTCTCGTCCACCTCCAGATCTGCTGTTTTTCCATTCCATTCGACAGAACACTCTGGTTCATCAGCTTGTGCGTCCTCTTTCTAGACCTCTTTCACAATAGACGAGCTGTGCTCATCACGAATCTCCTTCACCCATCCATATCACACTACACACAATTGGAGCTGGCCTCCCCATCACATAATCCATAGTCTTTAATTGCCATCACCACCACCTACCATCTCTCCTCTACGTATGTTACCCTCACCCCAATCCAGACATCACAGTGTCTAATTTCGAATCACAGTCTGGCAGTAGACAAAGAAAGCATGTCTTTCGACTACTCATTCTCGTTTGGCCCTTCAACGCCTCCTCACTTCTCGTTCGAGGAGGCTCTGAACGATGCATCATTCATCCCAAGCCATACCAGAGCAAGCTCCCATGCTTCCACCTACTCCCTAGAGTCATCACCTGGCTCAATCAATACTGAGTTGACCACACCTGCTCGATCGCCCATTCGCCAGCATGGTCCTTTGCTATTGCCCAAGATTCGCCCCCAGGATCAAGAGATTCACTCACCCCCAAAGCGATTCAAGCCCAATCCAGTTGCTTCGACCAAGCGTAGCTACAGACCATCGCATACTCGAAGCCAAACCAACCCAGAGTCGCTCTCATTCTTGCAAAACAACAACTTCCCCTCTCACACTCGATCAATGTCCACACTGTGCTCGCCAATCACCTTCCCTAACCAGGAGAGACGAGCATCAAGCGTGAGTTTGGATGGTCAAGCCCTTGGGAAGTATGGATTCCCAACATATCGCCAAATGCCAACCTACATTCCATCCGCAACCAACCCTCAAGCCGAAACCTTCATTCCACATAACGTCTATGTTCCCCAACGCTCTCCTTCTCCACTTCAGCACAGCATGCTCATGGATGACATGGCTGTTGGCTCAATTGACGATGGTAACAACACCACTTTAATGACATATCTCACTGCACCCAACCCAGCTCCAGCTTTGGTTCGTCAACTCAACATTCACGTTCGAGATGCCCAAAGCAAGCACTTCTGGTGGGACATTCGGCAGATCCGTCCATGGACATCTTTCAATGTCAACACCATCAACGCTATCCCAGGCCTTCAAGCACTCCTCAACATCAGTCTTCCAACACTCACATTCCCAATTCCAGGGCGCACATCAAGTCAACCAGAAACCGAGGGCGAGTTGACCAGCATCTACAACACCTTCTATGGTACCAAGCTCAATGCTGCACTTTCCCTCTCGCTCGGATCTCGTCATTTGGTCATGCGCCAATCGACAAAATCCACTACCGAACCATCTTTCATCTCGAACTACACTGATGACACTTCGCAGCTCATCTATGGCCGAGGACTCGGCCGTGTCGTGGGCCTGGTCAAGTCTTTCGATCGATGGAACACTGGAATGCGCGTTGAGGGCAATCACCGCAAGGTCGAGTACCTCCGTGGTCTTTCTCACTTGCATCGACACATGCGAGAGCATGGCTGCCGATATGGATTTATCATCACTGAGATTGAGCTCGTTGTCGTCCGCAACGGCGGCGAGGGCGTTCCTCACTTCGGTTATCTTGAGGTCCAAACCATTCAGCTTGCCACCCACGATTCTCAAACAAGCACTTTCGAGGAAGTCGAAGGTTCGTTTGGAGAGGTTGGTGAGGAACACATTGTTGAAAAGAAGACCAAGATGACTGCTTTGCTTGCTTTGTGGTATCTACATATGTTGGCAAAGGATGATGCCCTTCCTGGACAGGTGGGATGGAAGAGTGAGATTGGTGCCCCTGCTGAGGGTACCAGGAGGAAGTGTCTGGCGAAGGATACTTGGATTCCCGAGCCACAACTTGCAGAGAAGCGAGAAGCCAAGAGGGCGAGAGGATGGGTCTGGCCTGAAGAGGCTGTTGGCCGAAAGGAGTTGGGAAAGAGAGGAGTCAAGTATGGTTGCTAGGCGTAGGTGAACCTTTGTGGTGTCTGCTGGGCAGTCGCACACCTTGAGATGGTAGGGGTGGATGAGCAATGACTGATGGACATATGCCTGAATGAAAATAAAATAATAATGCAATTGAACCTCAACAATTCCATTACTGATCCGGGTCATTCCATGTGAACTGTAAACACAGAACTCAAGACATCGTCAATCATGCCCTGCTCTTCCTAGTGAGTGGCTGAATGGGCTTGGCAGCCAGAGTAGAAGGCTGAAAAGCCAGGCTGTGGGCTTGTTGAACCAGGCTTCATGTTACTTCCTGCGCATTTGAGTTCCTCTCAACCAACGCCAACTGTCAGCCCGAAACCATACTCTATACCTCTGCTTCGAATATGTCAGAACTTAGCAATAGCCATCCGCTTGTCTGGATTGACTGTGAGGTGAGTCTTCCCCCGACCCCACCATCGACCTATTTTCCCACTTCCTTGCTGACTGAATCTCACTCCTTGCTGCAGATGACCGGACTTGACGTGGAAAACGATGTTATAATCGAGATCTTTTGCGTAATCACCAATGGCAACCTGGAAGTCCTGGATGAGGAGGGCTGGGGAGCTGTGATCCATCAGAGCAAGGAGCGCATGGATCAGATGGTAAGAAAGCGCCGAATTTTCATGTTCGAGAAGCACAGCACAGTGCACGCCGTACAGCACGATGTCAGTGTCAGCCCTCTGCTGACAAGAGGCGCCGAAAATAGGACGAGTGGTGCACGAAAACCCACGGCAGGAATGGCCTCACGGCAGCAGTGCTTGCATCGACGACAACCGCTGAAGAGGCGGCGACTTCGCTGCTCGAATATATCAAGAAATACGTGCCAGAGCCCAAGCGAGCGCTGCTGGCAGGCAACACGGTGCATGCCGATAAGGCATTCCTACGGAGGGGAGCATATAAGAAGGTCAATAGCCATCTGAGCCATCGCATATTGGATGTGAGCACTTTGAAGGAAGCGGCGAAACGCTGGAGTCCATTGGAAGTCTTGGAGGCTATCCCAGAGAAGAAGTACCTCCATCAGGCCAAAGCAGACATCCTCGAAAGTATTGCCGAGGCGAAGTACTACAAGGAGAGTATCTTCCAAAGGAGAGCACCGGCATCATGATATACGTTCCAAGCCTCGGAGTGAAGGTGAGTATATAGATATATAGGTATATAAACCGTATGGAAATGAACGTTGCAGTACAGTACACTAAGAGGACACGGCTTTAGAGCTTGCATTAAGATTTTCAAGCGCGAACATGCAATGTAAACAAACAACAAAGAAATGCAAAGATTCGCCATGGTGATGATATCGAAAGTGCTAAAATAATCGGGAAATTCTATTGGGCTTGACTGCAGCTGCAGACCCGACCCCTCTCAACGTCAACCCACCCCTCTTCAGCTCCGTCGCCAACACGTTGTGGTGGAGCGCCTTCTTTCCCATGCCATGTTCCCCCACCAATCCTGCCTACCTTTCCTACCTTGATCATCACTCTTGGGAAGCTGCACGGCTCCGTTGAATTCTCGCGAAATCTATATAAGTACGAGACATCGCCCGTTCAGCTCCCACCAAGACGTACGCTGTGCTGTTGCTAACTCCCAATTCTACACAACTGCAGACAGCGAGCTACCCCTCCTTCCCACACCAAACCAACACTTCGCATCCCACATCTACCAACCGCAATCATGGCAACCAAAACTGTTGAGTTTACAGCCTTCACCGACCAGAAGCCAGGAACGTAAGTCAACAAACACACCCTGTCTAACTGCTTCTCTTCTAGATCTCGCAATTGACCTTCTATCTTTGCGTAGTTCTGGTCTGCGAAAGAAGGTGGTCGTGTTCCAAAAGCCCCACTACAGCGAGGCTTTCGTCACCAGCATCCTCCTCTCCATCCCCGAAGGTGTCGAGGGCAGTTTCCTGGTCATTGGAGGCGATGGAAGATACTGGAACCCAGAAGTTGTCCAGCTCATTGCAAAGATTGGAGCTGCCTATGGTGTTAAGAAATTGCTCATTGGCCAGGATGGTATCTTGAGTACACCAGCTGCCTCTCACATCATCCGCAAGCGAAAGGCAACTGGTGGTATTCTTCTCACTGCCAGTCACAACGCTGGAGGTAGGCATCTCTTATGCATGTATCTTGGAACTCGTATTGAAAACTTCTTCAGGCCCAAAGAATGATTTCGGCATCAAGTACAACTTGGCCAACGGTGGCCCAGCTCCAGAGAGCGTTACCAACAAGATCTTCGCGACCTCTAAATCCCTCACTTCCTACAAGATTGCAGACATTCCAGATGTTGATATCAGCACAATTGGCACCAAGACATACGGATCGTTGGAGGTCGAGATCATCGACTCTTGCACCGACTATGTGGACATGTTGAAGGATATTTTCGATTTCCCATTGATCACCGAATTCTTCAAGAAGAACCCTGACTTCAAGGTTCTCTTTGACGCCCTCTCCGGTGTCACTGGCCCTTACGGAAAGGCCATTTTCGAAAAAGAATTCGGTCTTTCGAGTGCCAGCACACAGAACTGCATCCCATCTCCGGATTTCAACGGTGGTCACCCAGACCCCAACCTCACCTATGCACACTCTCTCGTCGATGCTGTCGACAAGGGCGGAATCCACTTTGGTGCTGCCAGTGATGGAGATGGAGACCGTAACATGATTTACGGTGCCAATGCCTTCGTCTCTCCTGGTGACAGTTTGGCTATTATTGCTCACCATGCTAAGCTTATCCCATACTTCAAGAAGCAAGGTGTCTACGGTCTTGCACGTAGCATGCCAACTTCTGGAGCTGTCGATCTTGTCGCCAAGGCTCAGGGTCTCAACAGCTATGAAGTTCCAACCGGATGGAAGTTCTTCTGTGCCCTTTTCGATGCGGATAAGCTGTCCATTTGTGGTGAGGAATCGTTCGGTACGGGTAGCAATCACATCCGTGAGAAGGATGGTTTGTGGGCTGTGGTCGCCTGGTTGAACATTATCGCGGCCCTTGGCTTGCAGTTCCCCGATTCTACACCCAGCATCTCTCAGATCCAACTCGACTTCTGGAAGACCTACGGTCGTACCTTCTTCACCAGATACGACTATGAAGATGTGAGCAGTGAGGGTGCCGCCAAGTTGGTCAAGGATTTGGATTCCAGAATCGCTGATTCGTCTTTTATTGGATCTACCGTTGGTGGTACGTACCTATTCCTTTCCTTCTCTCGTGACCCATCACTAATATGATACAGATCGCACTGTTGCCGAGGCTGGTGATTTCTCATACACCGATTTGGATGGCAGCGTCTCCCCCAACCAGGGCCTTTACGTCAAGTTCTCTGATGGATCTCGAATTGTTGTTCGTCTATCTGGAACTGGCAGCTCTGGTGCAACGATTCGTTTGTACATTGAGAAGCACACTAGCGACGAGAGCAGCTACGGCAAGGATGCTCAAGACTTTCTCAAGCCTGACATCTCTCTGGCTACAGAGTTCTTGAAGTTCCAGGAGTATGTTGGACGTACTGAGCCCGACGTGAAGACATAGAGTCTGAGCGCCTAGAAGAGTGGCTGGATGGAAGGATCCAAGCACCGAAGAAAAGTTGGTTGAAATGCTGTTAGTCAACGACATTATTTAGCATGCGTGCACTGAAATGCAAATTCCGGTCTTCCCAGGCCTTGTGTTAATTGAGTCTTGTCCGACGAACCAATGTGAGCGGCGTTGCGAGATGACAGGATGACCTTTGAAGTGTCGCTAGCTGTTAAACGGCAAGTGCCGTAGGTAGATACTGAATGTCATTTGACTGGTGACCGAAGAGTGATTTGATGGTGGATCAGCAGGCGATTTGACCTGACCAGGACGGCCCAGCCTCAGATTTGGGGGGTTGTGACCGAGAAGACACTCAAAACTAGGCGTGCTCCAGAGGTTGTATCTGCCTGTCCCAGGCTGCTGGCTCTGGGCTGTGAGTGGCCAGGAGCCGAGGGGATCAAAATGCCTACTGTGGCTCAGCCCTGAGGCATTGCAACACCAAAACACCACAATACCACACCTCCAGGTACACGCCGTTATGGAGCTCGTAGTGTAATGGCATTGACGAGTAGAGAGGAGATGACATGAGCATGGCTGCTCGTCTATCTCACTCATCTCCTTCGCTATCCTATCCAGTAACCTTATCCTGCCACCACCAATTCGCCAGCTCAGATCCATAGTGAGATAACGCTCACCTTCGGTCGGCCCTGAATCAAACAAAGGCTTCGGACATTACTCTGGCGAAGTAAGAAAAGTCAGCCTCCAGTATGATTCATGAGTCCTTTTGAATACTACATAGACATTCCCGTTGTACCAAGATGTCGTTTTCTTTGTTCACCTACACATCTTCAGACAAACTCCTTCGACATCGACAAGGAAACATCTCAGTACAAACACTCCCACACATATCAAACATCTCCCATTTTCCACCAACACTCTTGATTTCAACACTCAACCACTCTGAACACCTACTACACACTCCCACACACAACACAGAAACCTCTTCAACGATGTCGCAACAAGCGACCATCATCGCCGGCTTCCCAGGCATCGGCAAAACCCACTTCAGCAACACCGACGTCCACCACATCAACAAACGCACCTACACCTTCGTCGATCTCGACACCTCCACCTTTTCTCACACCAACGGCGTAGCCAACCCCTCCTTCCCACAGAACTACATCAACCACCTGCTCACACTCCTCCAAACACCCAACCTTGTCATCCTTGTCGGTGTACACGACACCGTTCGCGACGAACTCGTCGCCAACAAGATCGATTTTACGCTCGTGTACCCAGAGAAACGATTGAAGGAGGAGTACGTGCAGAGATGGATGAGCAGGGGGAGTCCAAAGCCGTTTGTGGATAAGGTCAGTGGGTTTTGGGATATTTTTGTTGATAGTTGTATGGGTCAGAGGGGCTGTAAGCATGTTGTTTTAGGGACGGGTAAGTTTTTGACGGATGTGATGGCGGGGATTTTGTAAACGTTTTCATGTGTGAGGGGGGTCTCTTGGTTTTCTTGAGTTTGATGCATTTTCTACGCGGTGTTTCTGCATTGGAGTTGGTTTTGTATACTACCTATATTCATTTTGGGGGGTTTGGAGTTGCATAGCATGGATGGATGGGTCATGGGGTGGGGATGCTTTCACGATTACGACTTATGAGATTTGGCTGTACGACCTGGAGTTTGCGAAATAGCAAGGATGCATAGTGGAGGATATACCACCGGGGAAGATACCATAGATGTTACACTAGAGAAAGGGATCGTGAGATCTTTATACCTATAGAAGAACAAGATATATTGTACGATACCCACACAAGGTATTTTACGAGTCGAATGATTTACACGCACATGCTTCATCCTATCGCACTTTCCAAGTGACCGCATTACACACTGCATACGAAAGCATAGGTTACATGAAAGAAAGAGTCTATTTTTCAAGGCAACTTGGCAAAAGCGAGACGATCGAAATAAATCACTCCTTCCCCTCCACCTCCCTTATCTCGCCACCTTGACTCCTCGCCGAAAGAGCCGCACCCATCCCTACGTGTTCGCCACAACAGTATTAATTACGACTTCCTCGATAATCAATAATGACTGCAGATAGAACTTGCGGTGAGAAATGTACAGTTCAATGATCAAAACGGTCATATACCGTAGGGCAACAAAGGTCGCAGGTTCATTTGAATCACTTCAGGTTGAGTGATCGGTTAGCGTTGAGGAAGCCTGCATTAAATATAGAAAAAGATTCGTGTAAACCTTTTTGCTAGGGCTATTTCTAACTTGCGATGCATTGAAGGACCTGCGTTTACTTACTCTAGATAAGAGTGCGACTTCCTCTTAAAGCAAAGACACCGCGGAAGAGAAAGCAAATGAACAAAAAGAAATAAGAGAAGACAGGGAAAACAGAGGGAAGACGAAAAGATAGACATACGAAAGACGAACTAATTCTTGCTCACGTAGGCTGACTAACTACCAAAGTTTACGACATGACAGAAACTAAGAAGGTCAGCTAGAAAATACAGTGGTCATCTACCATTCTTTCTGTTTTGGACGTACACTACGTGAAGACGAGCAACACGAAGAGAGTTGTCGATCAAACAATGGGATTAGACGTGAACTTACCCAAGTTGGAAAATTTCACTCAACCAAAACATGAATTTGATATTGTATAAATTGTGCCTACGTATTCTATGGAAAACTAAGTCTGCATCAGGCAGACCAATTAACAAAATACGTCGACACCCCATGAGATAAAAATCTTGTCTTCTAGGAAAGGTAAACACACAATCAACTACAACGCAATGCAAAGGTATCATTGGGGGCATCGCTGCCAAAGCAATAAAACAGCAACCATGCAGTACACGATATCGCATGACCAAAAAGCAAAAACATCCATCAAAACAAAAACATCCATCATCTTGATTGGCAGTGTAAGCCACATCCCAACAACGCCAAACCTCTGATAAAGCAACCCCGAACTGCCTCCAAATGCAAAAAGAGCAAGAAAAATAACGCTGTATAATCGACGTAATCCAAAAAAGATACAATGTAGAGGGTAGTCAAACTAATTCAAAACCCGTTTCCTCGTGTGTCCAGCAGATTCAAATATGAAAAGCAAAGTACAACATATTCAGATAATCAAGTTTGATATGCTCTCAACATGAATTCACTGTGTCAAGTCCATTCCGTATTCATCCTCTTCCTTGAAGCTGATTGAGCCAGCTCCGGAACCGCCACTGTTGTGCCCACTCCAATACTGCCCAGGGCCACCAATTCCCGCTTGACCAGCATCACCAGAGCTGTGGTTGTCTGGGCTTAGAGAATTGTCGAGCTGAGCATGAGAATGATTGGGAGCGCCGATTGGTTCCCCCTTGACATCGGTATGTTTTGGAACTCGAAGGCCGGTACCTGGGGCACGAGAGTACAGAAATTTGGTTCCGTCATTCTTGAACATCGAATCCATGAGCTCTGTATGCATGCGTTTCTCATCCTCAGTCTCCTCGAATGGAAAAGTTCCGCCCAGTTCAGTAATCATGTTGGCAAGATCTTCTTGTTGTTGAAGTTTGAGATGCAACATCCACATGAGGTCCCGAGTCCAGCTCACGGCACCATTGAGAATGTCGCCTTTATTGGGACCCTTGTCTTTCTCTTCGATAGGAATACCCGTTGTGATATTACCAGCTGTAGCTCTTCGAGCACCTGGTCCAGCCAATCCAGATGTGGCCTGAGGTGGGCTCATACCGCTGGGAGGATGTGATAACCCTGCAAGAGTCGGGGAGAGTGGTGAGTTGTTCTGGAGAGCTTTGCGAACCTTTTCGTCCTCGAGTCGATGAAGTGGGACAAGATGACTCAATTCTTGAATCCTCTCGTTGATATTATCTCGTCTTCGACGTTCTACCAAGTTATGAGACTCTCGTCGTCGCCTCCTTTTCATTTCTTGTGACTGTAGAGCTGGAGCGCTGGACGTTTGATTCAGCTTGGTTGGCATCGATGCGCCCTTCAGAATATCGGAGATCTGAGGATTTGGGTGAACGCCCTGGATAGGGGAACCAAAGTCCGAGCCGGGAAAAGAGGTCAAACTACTAGGTGTTTGATCCCACTGCCCCGAAAGAGTCTTTTGATGTCGATGGGAGTGCGTGGTTCGAATTGGTTGCGACGGGAAACTCGAGTGTTCAGCTGACCCAATGTTGAGCGATGAGATTGTGGGTGTTTTGGGGGTTAGAGGGCTTCTCATACTGTTGCTTGAACTTGGCTTTCTGCCTTGCACTCCTGCCAACCGCGGGCGCTGCCGAATCCCATTCATGTCAGAGCCAGGGATAGGAGACCCAGTGTAGGAATTTGGTGAATGAATGACGTTGTTAGCGTTTTGCATGTGTCTAAACTGCGCTTGGGTGAAGCTGGGAGCGAATGGACTTTGTATTGGGTCACCGTCTGGCGTATTCGAATATCCGTTAATGTGGTTGGGATCAACCGACAATGGCGCAGTCCCGTTGTGGGGAGTAGAATACATGTTTGGTTGGAAATCGAATTCCATGCCGTACTGTCCATTGTTCGGCATCCCTTGATTACCGTGGGAATCCATGGTCCCCAGGCTGTCGAGTAACTCGTCATCGTCGAATGTTGAGATCCCCTTGGAGAATCCCGCGTTGGAATTCGAACCGTGGTTATTTGTCTGAGCGAACTGATTATTCTGATAAGAAGATCCATACCCACCAGACGGTATTGATACGCCGTTGCTTCCCATGGTGAGATCGTTAGGATTGATACTTCCCCCATGCGATCCGAATTGGTGGAAGTGTTGTTGAGGCATGTTAAATCCTTGCTGAGCTCCTCCCACGTATCGTTGATTGCTGTGGGATCCAAAGAATTGATCTTCCGGCTCGTCTTTGATGTATGGGCTAGATGAGCCCGTGCCAGCCATTGTGGCTTTCGAAAAAATTATTATGACGCTTTGAGGTCCCCAAAATACCGATGTTAGCGGTCCACGTTATATAATTTTGCGCTCGATTGTCGATACCTAGAAGTGTGTGACAAACATTAGCCTACTGAAAACCCTTCTGGAAAGACAAGCATGGAATGGCAGGGGAATTTATCTGGAGACCCAGATAAGGGAGTTTTGGTGCGACAATATTCTTCAAGAACGAAGCAAGCATAGTTCATTCCGAATGTTGACACCTCAGCAGGTCTGCAAGCTCCGCGTTCCTGCCGCCTTGCAGGCCTTCTGCATCAAGGACTTCGACTTACTTTAGGAGTAGAGGGCGGCGATAGACGTTCCTAAACAGTCAACGCTTCGTTGAAGATAGTCTCTAGAGATCGGAATGCTACAAAGATTCGGTGTAGATGTGTTTCCGTCTTGGCACGACAGGATTGACGGTGAACGTTCTGTCCAGCGGGTTCTGTAGCACAAAGAGTCATTAGCCACTCCTATGGGATGGGAATGGAGGAATGAGGAGCGTACGGTCGAGTAGCGATGAGTGAGGGTCGCGATGAGAGTCTTCCTATGTTGTGGGCACCAGGAGGTGAGAGGTTTGGTCTGGGTGAGAATGAACAATGCGTCAAGGGACGGAGACTCGTTGAGCTGGCTGTTGATTGAGTGAATTTGCGGTGAGAATCTGACCGCTTTGATTCGGGTTGGGAGGGTGCGAGGAATGTTACACACAAAATGATACTGGAATGGATGGCGAACCACGATGTCGTGGGGAGGATAAGGGACCGTATCCGAAGGAAGGGATGCGATGCGTTGCGTTGCTGTGGGTGTTTGTATCAAGTTCTTGTCCCACGAGCAAGGGGGCCGATGTCCGTGATCTGCTGGAGGATGGCGGGGTAGGGCAGGGCAGGACAGGCGTGAAATATGGTCAAGGGCAGACGAGAGGATATAATAACTTGGGCAGATGCTTTTAACCTTGTTGGCGGGAAGATAGGGTCTGGAGATGACAGGACGCGGTAGTAACAGTGTCGTGGAGGCAAGGCAGATATCTTGTTCGGAGGTCGAGGGAGAAGGGGGGCGTGGGCGAGCTAAAAGCTGGTGGGTGGTTGCAGTGCTCTGCAGGTGGCCAATAACTGTTCAGATCCTGGAGTGTAATAAATTCCGACTAAATTCCACACCACGGAGGTTTCCTCCAAGAAGAGAACGCAGCAACGACGGGAGGAGCTGTCCGCGGGGCAGCTGGGGTTGGTTGATATTGGCGCTAGCAATAATAACAGCAATATCAATCGTGGAATCTGGTCCGTCGAGACTCAGGGCTCTTTGGAGACGAACGGTGAGTGAGAGACTTCCGATGTTCGCCGTAAAGGGAGGGAAGTGTGTGGGGAAGTGGATGCAATTACTCGGGTCCACGATCGAAAGAGAGAAGGAGAGTCAGTTTTCCAAGGAGGAGAGAAAAAGTCCAAGGGTGTTGGTCCAGGAGCAGGAGCAGTGGTGGCGTTGCGGTCAGTCTGAATCCTGTAGACAGATGGATGCTCCGAATAATAGACAGACAGGTAGGTGGATGGTCCAAATACCTAGAAAGACACGTGGATGATTCGATTTGATGATTGAGTTTGGCCGACAAAGAGTGTTGTTTCTCTTTCGTGCCGCGCCGCCTGCTCGTCTTGAAGGAAGCAGCAGATGCTTCGAAATCTTGATACGTCGATTTTCGTTGTCGTTAGCTTAGCCTGCAGGAGCGGTCTCATTCACCATTCTCCCACTCAATAATCCCGGAGTCAGACTGGCGGTCTGTGTAGACCTCGGTGTCAGAGTCGACTACTCTACTGGGCTCGTCAAGTCCGCGGCTAATAAGAAGGAGATCTCCGTGTGTGTTTAGGCTTGTGCTTGGGCTTGTGGAATGTCTTGACAATTGCAAAATCCGGGGTATGCAGGAGTCCAGATGCAGCAGTGAGCGTGGTGGGGCGATGGGCGTTCAAACTCCTAAGCTTGCTCTCGGGATGTTGCGCAACTGATCGTGTTTTGATTGTGCCTTTCTTCGGATGTCTTTCGTCAGTTGCGTTGCGCCTTAGGTCCTTGTGTTGGGGTGCAGTGTTTGAGAATTGAGAGGGTCTGTACTCAAGTTTGGGCTGGGAGGGATGCGATATCAGAAGTATCAAAGTCAGCACAACACCATCGTCCCACAGGATGACTGGACAGGTAACGTGATTCTCGGTGGTGGGTGTACTGCAGGACGAAGCAGATAGGGACACGATGGATGGGACGCTGTGAGATGCGGAAGATCTGGGATAAAGTCTGAACCTGCGTCTATATATCTACAGCGGCCACGCTGACGAACCACCCACCAGTCATCGAGCCTTCTGATACGGACTCTTGACACGATAAACAAGGAATGAAGTCTCACTTGATTCTCACTTGATCTTGCTGGTTCCCAGAATAGGGCGGACTGGAGAGGATCGGAGAAGGTCAGATAAAAAGTGATGGTGTGGTGAATGAATAGGCGCGAATATGAGCCACGCCGCGATCTTTCGTGACCTGGGATGTGGAGTCTCACTTGCCCTTACCTTATTGGGACTACGAGAGGGTCTTTTGGGCTTAATCCCTCCTTAGGGGTGTCGGGGGATGCTTGGAGAGATAGATATGATTGCTGCTTGAACAAGTGAAAGTCCTCATTCCCGCTTGATCTTCGCCCGTCCATCCTCCACACTTGGACATCACACAATATTCACATCAATAAACCTATCTGCACGCATCTATACCTGGTAGAGAAAGGGCAACAAGACTAGGTACTCAGAAAGGGTGTATGTGAATGCGCTTGGTTAGTCTTGTACTTTTCGTGGTCATGACAAGAATATATGATGGTTGGATGGGTCGGGGGGAGCAGGAGAAATATACTGCTCCAGCCTTCCTAGCTGGACGTAGCAGCTTTGCCATGGGACTTTTCAGATTGCCATGGGCTGAGCACGATGTCTCACCCTGGTCGCGCGCGTGAACGAGGCGGCAGAGACAAGGGGGTTTAATACTGAATATTGTTAGATTATTCCTGCTTGCCTGACCAGGTAGGAACTCTTGATACCTCCGCTTACATGGGCCGAACCGGTACCGACCATCCATAGTTTAATGTCAGACGAACTGATGGAGTTAAATGCCTGGAGACAACGCCTAGCCGTGCTTCGCGAGAGGCGAGAAAGGGTCAACTTTGCACTTCAGATGCTCGGAGGTAGAGTTGTGCTGATCGTTTGGATTTAGAATGGAAAGTTTTGATTTACTTTGAATAACACTTGTGGAGTATTCCATCATTCGAAGTATCGATCATCCCTTGAAGTCCAGTATCCGGCCTAATCGGGTTTAGCACTCAACCTGACGCGTTTCCTCCAACGTCTGGACCGCCGTCTGCGTGCAACCTTCACAAAGTCTCCCATCCATCCATCCCTCCCCAATCCTCCCTCTCTCACCACCGTCGACAGAGCACTCACCGCAAGTCTCTTCACCATATCGCTAGATCTGCCCTCTTGTTGCAAGCTCCACCACCCCCAGCTTTGGAGCTTCACGTTTCGGTCCCGACCTCATCCAATAATACCATCCCGACCCGCCATTCGCACCCCTCTTTCCCCGAATAAGACTATCTTCAAGCACCGCTTGTGATCACGAGCCCCTACTTCAAGCCTTCGATATCTCCTCGCGCCTGCGCATTCTACCTCCCAGAGGTCATTGGGCACCCTTCGAGCTCCACCGCCGTCAAGACCAGTCGTATTCACTCCTCTTGGTCGATCAACGCACGACATACCTGCACTCCACAACTAAATATCATCCTTTCTCTGCCACCGGCACTGGGAAACTCGATAATCTACCACGATATAGCTGCATACATCCTAGAAGCCCCCGATAAGCGGACTGCAGGCTTGAATACCGAGAGGCAACCTGACACTATTGTAACAACAGACCGACGTCACCATTGCTGAACGACCGTTAGCATGGCATCTTCATCCTTTCGAGACTCTATGAATTCCTTGGGGTGGTCGCGCCGGGACGCGGATTTCCCCGTCAATACTGCTCAGCAGACCGGAGGCCTCTTGTCTTCAATCAAGTCGTTGAATCCATGGGGAGAGGCTGGACATGTTAGACTTCCCACCACTGAAGGTCCCGGAGCACCATTACCTGCTCGCACTCGGCGTGAAGAGGACGAAGCTTGGTTTGCCTGTGAGTCAAGATTCTATGGCTTTCTCCTTCAAATGTCTCAGCCTGCATGCACACCTTACCACGGACCGTGAGAGTTGTGGGACAGAAACAGTGGTGGCTTGTTCTTTCTCGTATCACTTGCGTGTGTATTGACATAGAAGCTGACCAACTTCATACAGTGAGTCGATGGGATCGTATGTTGATCTTCGGTGCTTGCAATATTGGTGCTCTTGCATGTTTTGTTCTTGTCTTTGCGCTGTGGCCGATAATGATGGCAAAGCCTAAGAAATTCGCAATATTGTAAGTATCTTCTCTTGCTCTGGTACTATTGGCAGTCTTATTTTCATGCATCCTCACCGGAGCTATTTGCCGCTGCGGCTACCCGCTGTGCGTCAACTGTACAGATAATTCCTTAGGGTCCAAAGTCAATACAGCATGTTCTGGCTGCATACGAAACTTGATTGTATTTCAAATACTAATCAACCTTGTGATCAAATAGATGGTCCTTAGGTTCTGCTTTGTTTTTGGCATCATGGGCTGCCATGATGGGCCCTTTCGCTTACATGCAGCACCTGATATCGGCACCACGTCTACCTTTCACAGCTACGTACTTCGGATCTATTGCTCTGACTCTGTATTTCAGCTTGGGTGTAAGTCATCAATACCATATGTGACTATCGAGTTGGCTTCGCTAATATGTGATTGTGATACTTAGCTAGGGAGTACGATATTGACGTTGTTCTCTGCTCTTGTTCAGTTGGCATGCCTGGTATGGTATCTGGTCAGCTACTTCCCCATGGGAAGTTCTGGACTGCGCATGGCATCCTCGTTTGGAGCCCAGCGAGCGGCAGCTTGGATGACCGGGTGAAAGTAGGTCTGCGGACCTATTAACTGTTCTTAGTGTAAAATATTTACGATGAAATATATCTGCGAAGCTACACCTCTTGATTCGTGCTGTGGACTGCGATGTTTGCCAGCTCCCCCTCGCCTGGCTCTATTATCGGAAGGCTTGCCCTCTAGCTGTCTTTCGGATGAAGAACCTGAATAGATTAGCTATGTGATACGGCTCTGGAAAGCACTCTTGATCTGTGATCAGTGGACAAATGTGAATGTAGTAATCGTGCGTTCAGGCTTGCGTAACTGCGACTGTCAACGCCAGATATGTTGGTGCACACCAGAGCACTGCGCCTCGAGTGGTTTTGGTCTTTATCAGACGAGATCATCTGAGAATGCGGTACACAGTAGCTTACCTAGTTTCCCAAGTTACGGAACTTTCGGAGTTTTGGGTATCTTGGTCGAGCGTCTCTTGCTCCAGAACTTGTGACATCAACAGGCATGATCACTGTCGGTCGGAGCACACTTGCCCTTGCCGCAACCGAAATGTAAACAAACCACACAAAACGCAGATTCACTCTGCATAACCATCGCCTTTGTGCTTTTATCTGTTGGAAAAGAGAAAGGTACCCGTACCAAATGCCCAAGCAAGAAAGAAGCAGATTTTCAATGGTTGTTCTTAAGTAGGTTTTCAAGTAGGCTTTTGAGGCTTGGGCCATTGTATAGAATGTATGAGGACATCGCAATACTCCGACGTCAATCACGAGGGAAGGCGACTGTGAGACTGATGAGGCTCGGACAAAACACCGACATTGGCGGGGGGGTATAGGGCCGAGTATTCACTGAGTACCTAGGTAGATATACTGTACAATACCCAGGACGGAAGGACCAGCAAGTAAACTCTGTTATGATTGACATGAATTGTACTAGTAGCACCATCAATGCTCTGCATCCAATGCAACTATCGCGTAATTTAAATTCATTACACAGTTTAGACTGGACTGGTAGAGTGGTACGATCAAGCACTGACAGACAGCTGGATGCAGAAGACAAACACAAAAAAAACTTTCCTACCCTGCCCTCCGCATCATCATCATAAATGTAAAGGCTTTGTGATATTTTCTTGACAGGTATTTCTGACCGCAAAAGGCACATCAGTTTTATTAGGCGCTGCAATTCTTCCCCTCTCATCTCCAAGCCCTAACAGAGCCGAGTGGGCATTGCATACGGCTGCTCTGCATTGTTGTCAAATGGTTATGTGCCTTGACGAGCCGACCCACTCTTCTTTGAGTTAGCCGGAACAAAATTATAACCTGGCTCGCCTGCGAACTTTGAATTCCTCCAGAATTAATTCTCAACCGCAGACTTCCCCTCCAATTCCCCAACGACACGAGCGTTCCTTTCCGCCCAAGTCGTTGTTGTATTGTGCCCTTTCTCGACCTTCTGCTGAGGTTTAGACGGTCTTTTCCCAGCGCCCATTCCTATTGTTTCGACCTGGCACCCGCGTCTTGACGCTGCTTGAAGTCAAATCTGCCAGCCAGCCAGCCGGTGTTCTTTGACTCGACCCAGAGCATTGTTTCCTTTTTCCCCGACACCTCTGCTCCAAAGGCTGCTCGTGCACAGCGTCAAGCTCGTTGCCTCTTACTCTCTGCCGCCTCGTTTTTCTTCACTCGATACATCCGGGAAACTGCAGTGCTGCTGCATTGCCGGCGCTCTTTTTCCAGAGAGGTTCGTAGTCACTCTGCAAGGTCCAATTCTTTGCCTGCTCCGGAAGATATTCGCGCAAGCAAATAATATCCCCCCAGCACAGTCCAGCCTCTCTCTTTGTCCCTGTGTCGATGCCTACGGCAATCATCTGGCCGTCTTCTGTGCAATCAAGCTAACCTCTCCTTGCCACTTAGTCCTTCCCGCCATTAAAGCTCAGCTTCGCGTGCCTGCCAGCACCTCGAGCGTCATCAAACAACCCATTTCGATTTTTTCTCCAGGCTCCGTCCCTGGTCTTCAAACGTCCGCATCAACATCCTCGAGATACCATAATACCTGCCGACTTCTTCCCTTTTTGACCTCGACACGAGTGTGCGATAATTCTTCCATTCTAGTTCGTTCGCATTCTTCGCCGCAAGCAGAGCGAACAAATCTCGCCCTCCTGGGTCGATCTGCCTCATTGTCCACAACAACATCGTCTCAAATTTGAGAAGTCAATCTACAACACACAGGCGACCACTGTGCGGGGAGGAAAAGCACGCCTCTCCGGACATTACACCGACCTGGTGGTGATTCACATCGTCTCACCAGTCTTGCCAGTCTGTGTTTGCCCACCAACGGTCAAATTTTCGCACTCTATTTTTTCAACGGAGTTCTCGAGTTCTCGTTCCAGGAATTTGAAATGAGTTCCACTACTTCTTCATTGCCATCTGAGGCTATTCCATCTCCACCTGTCTTCTCCTACGCCCAGGCAGCAAAGGGTCGCACACCCACGACATCAACTGCCCTCCAATCAAATCACACAACATCGGGGGTCAGCACGC
This sequence comes from Tetracladium marchalianum, assembly GCA_037074945.1. Classification (NCBI taxonomy): domain Eukaryota; kingdom Fungi; phylum Ascomycota; class Leotiomycetes; order Helotiales; genus Tetracladium; species Tetracladium marchalianum. The sequence continues at coordinate 71,033 of JBAMDN010001020.1, forward strand.
CGCTAAAGGATGCAGTGAATACTTCTTCGGCGGGCTCGGAACAGGGCGTTGGCAGTGTCAATGGCACCCATGATGTTACGAGCCGGAGCGATACACAGGCTGATGCCTCGAGTACGGAGTCGAAGGTATCCTCTTCCTCAAAGGCGCTTTCTGCTCCGAGTTCACCAAGTTACGGGACAGCTTCAACAGCTACGCTACCAAGAGAAGAAAAAGATGATGATTTCGTGCTAGTTGGTCCGTCGTCCGAATCTACAAGAGAGAGACATGGACCCGAGAGATCTGGTGAAGAAAAGGAAGGACGAAGAAGCAAGAAGGGCAAGAAGCAAAAGAATTCCGAGAAAGAAGCCGAGAAAGAAAAGGAAAAGGAGGAGGTAAAACCAGAAGTCTTGGTCCCCGCGCCACTACCAACGGTCAACATTTGGGCCCAGAGGAAAGAAGTGGCAGCCAAGTCCAAGCCTACCTCGACTGTCCAACAACAAGGTTTGTCCGACTCTCCAGCTGCCAACGACGGGGCCAAATCTGCCGGTCTTAATAAGCGGGCAAAACTCAACGGTGTAGAGGAAGCAGAAAAGTCTGTCATGGCCAACGGACTATCCAAAGAAACCGGCAAGGGTCAGAAGAAAGGTGGTGATGTGGTTACCAAGGTCAAAGAAGACTCGGTTAAGAGAGCCGGTCCTCGAGGAAGCAGGGCCACTGAAACCGACGAGAAGACTGTGGCAAACCACCTGCCGCCTCCTGTTGAAGATGCAGTTTCATGGCCAACCCCAGAGACTGCCTTAGAGGAAGAGAAGCGCAAAGCTCAAGAGAAAACAGACAAAGAGGAGAAGGACGAAGGCAACTCGAACAGACAGCCAAGACCAAAGGAGAAGTGGGTTACCGTACCATATACCCCAACCGTGACCTTCAACACCCCTATGCCCACACGAGGTGCTCGAGGTCGTGGTGGCGCACGTGGTGGTAGAACTGATGCTGTTGGTCGCCCTACAAATGTGAATGGAGAGAAACCTTCTCCTGTCAACTCGAGCCCATCAGCTGGCGTAGAGGGGGGTCGCCCTGTCAGAGAATCTGATAACAGAGCAGCTTCCGTTCCCCCAGCTCCAAACCGTCAATTTAATGAGCAATCCGGGCCACGAAGTCAGCGAAAGCCTAATGCTGTAGACAAAACCAAGAACGAGTCTCTCAAGAACGAATCTGGCGCTCCCACTGATGCTCGCTTAAACCCCAGTGTTCCATCAGAGCCATTATCCGGTCACAGTCAAGACCACCCAATCCGCGATGCCAACAAATCCTTCAAACAAGATCAGTCACAGATAGCCTTCAACGAGAGCAACACACAATCAAGATCCAATCGACAGAACGAGTCTGGCTTGAGGGGTTCAGACACCAATGGCCAACCGCCTCGTGACAGAGCCGAAGGTCGTCCAGATCGTGGCAGCAGAGGAGGTTTCCGTGGCCGTGGTGGACATGCAGGTTTCTCAAATGGTCAGCATCCACAGCACGCCTTCACCAACGGACACTCTACTCAAGTGCCTAATGGATACCCTGTTCGTCAAGGCACCGGTCCATACAGCCCGCCACTTCAACAGGCTCCTTTTGCCAACCAATATGCACCTGCACCCGTCAGGAACGGACGCAACACTAACCCCTCTCGTTCTCAATCTATTCCAAACAGTGGCATGTATAGAAACTACGGCCCCAACTCTGCCCAACACATGTCGCCGATTCAAACATCAAATCCAATATTTGATTATTCTATGCAGTCAATGAGCGCAGGCCCATATAACCCTTACATTGACAACATGTCGATCATGGCAATGGTGACCATGCAGCTCGAGTACTATTTCTCCATTGACAATCTTTGCAAGGATGTTTACTTGCGAAAGCATATGGATGGACAAGGATTTGTTTTCCTCAGCTTCATTGCTGGTTTCAAGCGCATTCAGTCCTTGACGCAAGATTTTGAACTGTTGAAGTGGGCTTGCACAGAATCCGAAATCATTGAGATTGTTAAGGGCGGTGATCAGATTGATCGATTACGCCGAAAAGAAGGCTGGGAGAAATGGGTGATGGCAATCGAGGAGAGGGATGAGGCTGCACGACATTCTGGTCCTGAACACATCTCCATCCAATATCCGATGAGACAGCAGATGCAGCAAATGATGGCCCCAAATCACCACACAATGTCTCCACCTGTCTTCTCCCCGAATGGGACAGAACAGGCCTACAGGCCATACACTAATGGAGGCAACGTGGCACCATCCATGAATGGAAACAGCGTCACTCACCCAGAGGTACCCCTCTCTGCAGCGGTTCCTGACTTTGCTCCTGGTCTCTCTAATTTGAATGGTGACCATGACCCTTTAGAGGCTGAGGTCACCTTCAGCGATGATGAGGTTGCTGCCCTGACTCTGGTCTTCGCGTCGCCCAAGGGCAGCGAAGATAACAGGGCCAAGATACCTTTCCACAATGCATCCTCCAGAACTTTCTCCAACGGATCGATCGATGAACGATCATTCACCGATGAAGGCCACGATGACTCTCGCCAGGGACGAACCTTGACGAATGGGACGCGTGTGTCTGAAGCGTAAGTATTAGAGCACTTACCCTTGTATGAATACACACTAACGACTGCCATAGCTCTCCAGAAGACTTCCGTCGCTCTAGAAGTCCTTTCTCCTCTTTCTCCCCAACCACCAAATCACCAACTGGCGATGGACCACCCGTTATGTGGGTTAAAGGCCAACGCCAGCAATCGATCTCGGAGCGCAACACTGAAGCCCTCTACACATCTTTCCGTACCCGAGCCCTCAAGCATCGTGATAGCTCGGCTCCTGGTGAAACCCATGCAGATATGAAGCTCCTCTATGAGTTCTGGTCACATTTCCTTTGCAGGAATTTTAATTTGACAATGTACAATGAATTCCGGAGATATGCTCTAGAGGACGCGAAGCAAAATGCGCAGGGTGGTATGAAAAACCTTGTTTCATACTATGATGAGGTCCTCAACAGCAAGAAGAAGGTCATCCCAGAGACACTGGCCCGCCATTACATCAATATCGTCAAAAGCGAGGAAATCGATGGAGACAGAGCCGCTTTCAAGAAGCTTCGAGCAGCTTGGCGCAACGGCGCTTTGGACTTGAAGAGTAGGAAGAAGATCGACAGCTTGGTTGACTCTGAGCTACGAGACGAACTTGAGCGTGTCCCACAGCAAAAGGCTGCTGTTTAAATCACGACCATTTCTCTCGGCGTATTCTTTTAGCATTTTTGTAATCAATTCGAAATCGAGGTTCGCCTTTTTGGATGATTTCGGGGACCCTTGCTCTCACTAACGCCATAACCCGCCCTTTCCTTCGAATATTTTGCTTTCACGCAGAAATTTGGAGGTTCTTACATTGATTGTATCTACAAGTTTTTCTTGACATTCAAGGCGTTTCGTACATCCTCACAGAAGATTGGAGATCTATGCGGTATCTGCTATACCGACTTCCTCCCTTCCTATACGAGCATGGGCTGGGATATCTCGTCGCCCATTATGTTTGTTTTATTGTTTGTATTCTGGCATAGCTTCGGGTCATTTTCCTTATTCTCTAACACCGAAAGTCGGGGAACAACGTTAAGATGACCCTCAGGCGTAATGCTCACTTCTCCCTTTTCTGTTGCCCAAATATACGGATCGCATGCATGCTTCCAACTAATGGCTCTTTCTTACAAAAGTACAGCTGGCTCTTCTGCATGCGCTTTGGAATTTTTGATACCTTTTTACTCGCGTGTTATCGAGGCTGGTCTTTGCGTAGAGGAACAACAAAAACCAAAAGAACTTTTGCTGCACTTGTACAATAGTAAAGAAAATCAGCAGATATATGAATATTTCCCTATACTTGCTCGTGTGGGTGCATGCAATCTGTTTTCCGCTGGGTGTCAGAGATTAGCCCGATGAATGTGACGATGCTTTCCTTCGATCTGAGAATGCTAGAACAAAAGTTACTTGAGTGACCTAGGCATGTGGGAAGAGTTGGAACTGCCATTTGATTGGAAACACACAGTTCACATTACCTTCCATTACGACCTTTGAAGATCATTGCATCCAGAGATGAAGACCAGCTAGGTGGCACATATCGAAAGTTTAGAAATGAACCGCTTTCGATTCCAGGAGGTTGTTGGAATGTCCTTTGATCCTGCTACAACAGTGAGTATGAACGCAATGGTAAGAAGAAGGTCGATACTCGGTTGCTGCGCTGCGTCGATTTTGGGAAGATGGGAGTTCTCGTTGTCAAAGATAGTGTTGTGCCCTCCTTCCATTACCCTTGGGACGACTTCTCTGGCAAAGAGTAAGGAAGCAGAGAAATCTGATACTCATAGTCTGCATCATGAATTGATGGAATATGCACTACCACCAAGCAAACAATGTATGAAATGAAAGCCATGTAATTAATTCTTCAGGTGTTGTGAGTCCCATGCAGCGTCTGAAGAGAGTCTACTCCACACTGCGGCTACTTTGTTCTCATCTTGTTCCCGTGAAATTATGATCATAGACATATTGGCTAATATCTCACATCTATGTCCACACTGTCTCATTCCGCACCGCCCCGTCCCTGTGGATGGAACAAGGAAAAAGGATGTACTAAGAAGTACCGTTTCCACCTCATCTCGTATCACTGGGGCTCCCTCTTGGAAAGTCGTCATCCAAAGTTCCAAACCTGAACGAAGTCAATTCAAGTCTCTCTGCATATCATAGCAGAAATCCTAAAATTAGCCCTGGCAAAACAGAATGGGTGCCGAGATAGTGAGATGTGCCGGACCTTTTGACGTAATTACATTCCATTGGTTCAAAATCTTTCTGTCAGCATACATGTACATGTAACAAGGTGCGGACAGGTTCGAAAAGAGGGCTCGGGATCGGGATAAGTTGAATAGGGCTGGCTGTTCAAGTCAGATCCCTAACGCGATCGCGAGGCGGGACCCTTAAAATTCTCCAAGGAGACACGTAGTCTACTATATTTCCACTTCTAGGTATATGAAAACATCACTTCACGTAAAGACGGACTCCATTGGTCTGGGTACGGAAATAAAGGTATACCAGCCAATAGATTTACGAACGTGACCGTTGATAGAAGAAGAACAAAAGCCTGGCCCACAAATGTCTTCAGTCTTGCATTATTATATTCGCACTTTGGACGAATCAGAGGGCGAAGAGCTTACCACCACTGGACTGTGGGAATGGAGAGCTGTACCTTGAAATCACGTAGGACTCCGTTCTTCCTCAGGTTTCATGTTCGGTGTTCCTGGTTTCTGGGTCTCTATTTTTGTTATCGTAGTGCTGTGGTCTATGGATTGGTTGTAGTTTTGTGGTTGAAGTGGGCAAGTTGAGTTGCAAGCATGACTTGCATTGATGCACACCACCACTTCTAGCTTGGATGTTCGTGAAGCAGAACGCAGCCTTATCCGCACTCACATTAACGAGCACACATTGCTACATTACAATCAAACATTGGCAGAGTCTTGTCAAAATAATTATTAATCCTTCCCATTGAATGAAAAGAACGGCTCCCACTCCCAGATTTAACAAAAGCACGAACAACGTGACCATCCACACTATCAAACCTTCCAGAAGCCTTCTTTGCTAAGCGAGGCTAACAAAACAACCTTAAAGATCAACATTGCATATACAGTAGTACAAGTAAGTGGAAGTGGCGAGGGAGTAACCATCGGTCTTCCCCAAATTCCAGTTGCAGGGACGCACGATACGGAGTTTAAGATGTGTTAACTGCGTCCTCTTTCCACAGTAGAGGTAAGGTACTCATCACTGAGACAAACCCTCAATAGTAGTCCAACAGTGATAGTAGCTTAAGCTTAGCACAAGGCAGACGTAGATCCGAGTGCCCAGGTGGTCGTCTGACGCTTAATAACGTGAGATATGCAAGTAGTGTTTAGACTGCTTTCTAATACACATGAATATCTTCGGATCTGTATTTTGAATTGAATGGGACGGATTGTTTTGGGGTGCATGTTTGGCTGTGATTGCGCTTAGGTCAGCGAGGATCGATGTGACAGGGTGTGGCAGTGATGGAGATGGGGATGCTGGGGTATGAGAAGCAGGTATGATACGCGAAAGCGAGACCGAGGCCGAGCATGCGGTTCTCAATTGCAAAAGTAGTTAGCCCGTGCCCATTCTTCGGATTGTTGCTGCCTTGTCGGTTGGTCTATCCGTGGGATGTAAATAGCGTTTGGCGTCAGCTGCAACTAGACGAATAGAGGTGTAGTGGTGTTCGTGAAGCCACAGTATGTGGGTTTGGCTTTTGGGATGTTAGAACTACTGGTGGCTGGTTTGGTGATCTTCAAGCTCGTGTATTGATCGACAAAGGCGAACCCGAAGTCTTGGAGCTGCCTTTCAAATGATTGACAAGACAGAAATCAATTCTTAAATCGTCGGGTGCTTTTCTTTGGCCGGAGTACGAGCCAGATCGCAAAAACCCTCGGGTAATTTGCTTGGAGCCTCAAAGAAGGAACTCTATGAAATGTAATACGGGATGAAACATTGTACAAAGTCGGAGCAGAGAAAACAATTTTGATTGTATGTCCAATTTCAAATTGGAAATGATTGTGGTGAATGACAGTAAAGGGAGTGGTACAATCAACCAATATCAAATTGGCGATCAGCTAGAATCTAAATAAACAAAAAAACAAACGCTCAAATGCCCTCTTCTTTTGTCACTCACCCGCCCATAATCCATCCGTCTACCTCTGTAAAACTCCGTGATATATATGCCCATCTGTAAATGCACGCTCCATGACCTCACATCCCAAGACAAAAGAAAACAGAAAAAACGAAATTACCACTCCGGAAGAGGGGCTGCTCCTCGTTGCTGTCTCCACCAGTTCGCTCTGTTGACCCAGTCCCTCCCTAAAAGCCAGCCCCAACGCTCCAAAATCGGTTGCGAAAACTCCCACGAGGCTTCATCCAAAGGATCATCTCCCCAAATCGTAAGCTGTCCTAAGTCCTCCCCTCCGGTGAAACCCACTTCCAAAGTAAATTCCCGAGCGACATCCGAGGAGACTGTCAGAAGTCGATCTCGTAAAGAAGGTGATGCGATCATATCAATTCCGTAGTAATGTGCTGTGCTCAATTGGGCCTTGGTGGGTTGCAAAGATGGTGGAAGAGTTGCGCTCATAGATCCTAAGAGCGATAGATGTCTTTCGGGGGTTGTTGCTACATCGAGGTCTGAATAAAATGCTTGAAACATGGTGATCAGTTGACTTTGCGCCCTGCTGGAAGGGTAGGGGACGAGAATTCTATAATCGTTAGCATTGACACACAAACTTATTCCTTGAGTACTTTTCAGAAAACCTACTGTGAATTTCCACGAGATCTCTGTCGGCTCGCATCCCCCGAGCCTTTCACATCAGTCGAACCGATGTTTAAAGACTGAAAAGAGGGACCCAAGGACCGAGGTGTTCGGAACCCTGAAGACCCAGGTGAGCTTATGGAATTATGACGGCCAGACGAATGATGTACCATAGTATATGGCTGAGACGACAATGCAGAGGTGTCGTAGGCTTGCATTGCCGGGTTCAACATTGTAGAAGTCATTGAAAGACCTGCGATTGACAAGTCTTGGCCAACTGTCTGTGGTGGACTGGAAGACACCGAAGTTCCGGATACCGAAGGCGAGAGAGAGTATGATCGATTGTCATATGATATGGATGCTCCCATGGGCGCAGAGAGGAGCCCATTAGTAGAAGATCCATATAACTGCGCTCTCAAAGCTTCATTTTCTCTCCTGAGCTCGTCATTCTCATACCGAAGTCGTTCGATTTCCTCAGACTGCTCAGAATTTTGTTCTTTCTGTGCTTGCTCGAGATTTTTGAGATGTTCCTTCCTTCTCCGGCCTTGACAGGTTAGTATTTTATTTGATTCAATAAACCAAAGATGCTGATGGACAACGTACGGAATTCTCGTTGTGCGAGACGATTGTACTAAGATGGTGGTCAGTATACAGCAATCGCAAAACCACCAGCCAAGGACATCTGAACACTCACCTCTCGCTTGCGGTCTTCTTTGTCATCAGATTGATCCATATTGTTATTAGCAGTCGGGTGTGCTCTTCGATGATGAATGCGATTTGTTGTTCTTGTTTGAACAGTCATGGTGGAGCATTGGGTTATTATATAAGTTATGAGAAAGGTGAGGAAGGTCGTGTGAAGGAGGAGGCTGCTCAACGGCCGTCATTTGAAGATAGCATCCTTCGACTTTTGTTCCAAACAAGTAGAATCTCTCTCATCGACAAGGCCTGTGCCCCCGGGCGGCCGCCAAATTACCAACTTTAAGGTGATTTAAAACCGTGAGAATTACTCCATCTGGTGAAGCGGCAAACAAACCCCCAGTCGAGGCTAGTGTTCAGCCTTGAGTTATATGTTTGTGCCATCCTAGCAAGCGCGATGACCCCTCTGCTGCCCCCCTTTCGAGTCAAAGGTGGAAAGGTGGGTGGGTGGTTGGGGAGTGCATTATTTACAGCATTGCCATGTGGTGATCATATCACCGCCTCGAACTGCCCTCTCTTTACGTACATAACCTTAGCGTTACGCGCCTAGAGTCGCAAATGTCTGTAATGGGTATGATTCAGAAGGGAAACCCCCTCTCGTCACTCGCCCAGTACTACAAAACATGGGTCACATCGGCAAAAGTTTGAAGTATTTACCCTTATGGCCGGAAGTTCTCCATACTTGCTATTTCGATGCTGGCTTGCCGTGCTTAGCCCGTCAAGCGAGCGCGCGAGAGAGAAAGAGGCACGAAAAAGCGCACTGGCTTTGATTTGATTTTGTGCAGTCGATCAATCCACCACCGGACAACCAGTACGAGTATTGCTCACACGATGACAAATCTAGTGAGTCGCTTCCTCCCGAACGCCGGCGAACGTTGAGGGCGACGTGGAAGCCGACGTGGAAATTGCGGCATATGAGAATCCAAACAGAGATACCGAGCTGGCTAATCACGGATCGTTTGCTGTGATGAATAATGCCAGTGTTTGCACCCCGTAGGACTGCCCATAGTCTCGGTAGAGTCGGGGTCGCCAAACGTCGATCCCCCGAGTTTGATTCGAGATGTTACGATGGTGCATGAGAATCTCACGAACAATTTCAGTTTGTTGTTGACGTGAAGGTAACATGCCCTTGAGAGCTGGACATTGGTCCAGAAAACGACGAGATAGAACGTACAGGTCATCTGCACTACCCGGAGTAGGCTAAGTCTGGTTCTTGAAGGTGACAACGGATTGAATTTCCGATATAGTTTCCATGTGGGCTTCCGCGACAGTACCCTGTTTAGACGCAGACCGCAGCCATGGATTTCACGGAGCAGATGCATCTATCTCAAGGGGTGGCAACATTCAAGGGAGCCGAATCGTTGTTGTGAGGAAGCAGAAATGCGCTTGGGGGCCGCATTGTCATTGTCACTGCCAGTTCCGGAGGATTGTGGGATCTGGTCCTGGCAGGTTGAAATCGGTACCTGGCGTCTATCCGCGATCGTATCTGTGCCTTTTGACGCAACTCCCGCCTTGTAGCAATTGCGGTATTTCCATCAAATGATTCAGATCACGTAGTCGTGTAGCAACGGAAGAGGCGTCGGCATCGCGTCTTACTTACGCGGACCCCGCAAAGCCTTGAACGGCGTGGCAATGCAGGCGCAGGGCTGTCGGAGAGCCCTACCTCAAAGCGACACCGCATATTAATGGCTAGGGTTCCTGCAAGTTCTGGACTTCTTTCTTTGGACCATTTGATTTTGAAGTTTCTGTTCGTTGCTGCTCTCTTTCTTGCTCACGAGAGATTTGAAGTTGCAGTGTTCAAACGCAAGCAGATGGCAACTTGGTTATGTCAAAAGCTGAATGGAGAGGCCCTCGCTTAATGTACAGTACAACTTCAACAAAGCTGGCTGGAAAGCCAACAAATAGATATTGTATGGTAGAAGCTGGCGAAGGAAATTTCCACATGACCATCCCAGCTCTGTGGAGATTCCTAGAAGCAATACCCACTCGTTTAGATACGAGGCCACCCTACAACTTTCTCGGGAATCAATTCCCTGCCGTACCTGGGCCGCAAGATTAAACGCTCGCCGCGAGATTCGGCTAGACCACCCCAAATTGCCCTCTTCAAGATTATTACCCACCAGAAATAGGTCTCGAACTTGGGGGCTGCTCATTGGCAGGCAGATACGACGAGAAGTTGATGACTGTCCTACTTCGTAATAAGTAGCCGGAAAGTAGCCGGAAAGTAGACGAGAAGCCGCCTTTCAATGATTACGTCCTTGTGTGAGTGTGTGTAAGCTTGTGGTTATGAAGAGAACATTTCATTTCGTGTGAGTGTGAGAGGAGCGTTGGATAAAGCGTATCATGTCGCAGAAGTTCCATCTTTGTTGTATTGGGAGCTCTGGCTTCATCCTACTTGATGCCTTATTCTGGATTTTCTTATTTTGTCTTTGCAGAATGGTGCCATTGCCGTGTGTCCAGAAGGATGAGGCTGAGGCCAATCTCTAGCGAGCTACCCGTCGACACCAAACCTGGAGTATAAGAGTCTGAGCCCCCAACATGAAACGTGTATCTTTTGTCAACCTCAAGATAGAAAATATGCGGAAGCTTGAAGAAGCTTTCGCGTTGTGCGGCGAGTCGAGGCAGATTGGGAGCTGACAAAGCACTTTCCCAGTATCATCGCCTCCACAGGTGATGTGATACTCTCTTCACTGACCTCTATCTCATCCTATCTTTAGACTAACTCATTTCACTGTAGCTTTACGATACGGCACAGTCTGAAAGCCTGAGGGATTCTGAAGACAACGTATATTATTTTGATATGTGCTATGGGATCATGACCCGTGGTATCGTCGTTGAAGACCGTAAACGCCACCACCATTTTTGTCCCAAACTCCCTTTCGATGCGTTTATGGCGTTGAAGCCCAGTTCTAAAGACAGAAGCCGCCAACTGCAATAGGTAAGAGAATAATATGCCTCACCATTGTGAGATATGCTAATGACTCCACTTGCTTATGCCTCCTGAGCCCAGCGACGCTCTCGAACTGAGATCTCAGTTCCTGCTGCCGCACGACTTCCATCGCTCTCTGCTCGCCAGGACCAGTACTCGCCCAAACGAACTTCTGCATACGATGCATAGTCGAAGTCGATTTGCGAAATTGTGGATTGGATCAAGGCCCAAATGCCCCAGTAGAATCCGGGTAGACCACGGAAAACGTCAACTTCTTCAAACAATTTGGAAGCTTCGGATTCCTCATCTACAACAACAGGCTTGTTTTTCAGGTGAGCAAAATAACTGCGAATGTACTCGCGGATAAAATCAGATCTCTGTGCCCGGGTGGGGAGAAGATCATGATCGCAGTCAAATCCACCCCACTCAGCAAAGTGGTTTGCAATATCGAATGCAGCGGGAGAAGGCGCGGCATATTCGTAGTCAATGAAACTAACGATGGGAGTCGCATGGGCCTCAGTTGCTCCGCTGGGTTGAGGTTGGATGATCACATTACCACTAAGCAAGTCGCAATGAGCAAACACGAGCTGATTCACATTAGTGGATGCTTCGATGGATATTCAAATAGTGCTTTGACATACGCTGTTTTCACCAAGACCTGGTCTATCGCTGAATTCCGCAACCAAACGGGTCAACTCCCTCTGAAGATCTGCTTGTCGCGTCTTCTGGGAATCTGTGCCTGTTGGTAGTGCATAGATCCATTTCTGCATCACAGTCCACATGTTTGGGGCCAATTTACCGGGAGCAATTTGGTCAATACTTGATTGCAAGACTGGTTCTTTTTTGACGGGAGTCGATGAGGGTCTATCAAAATGCTCACTGTCCAGAATTTGTTCTGTGACTGGGTGTTGAGTTCGCGGGAGGCATGGTACAAGAGCGTGCCACTCTGCCAATCTTGTTGCGACTGCTCTCCAGATTTCCTGCTTCCTTAGATCTGCGGGGGAGGTAACAGAGCCACGAATGAAGCGGTAAAGCATGCCATTATGGAATCGAGCGAGCAGTGCTGGTGCCAGCTTGTATTGCATGAGCAACTCATGATTCTCCGTCTCTCGCTCCCGATCAATGATGAGATCTGTTCCCTGGCCATATGCTCTCAAAAGAACGGCCTCGCTATCAATTTGCTCGGCAGACAGCTCGGGTTTCCTGTTTACCACCTTGAGCAATGTATTTGTGATCCCATCGGTGAATCGCACGAATTCGATCTTGTTTCCCGGGCCCTCCCATTCTGGACGCAGGGTGAGAATAAGTCGTAGGGCTGATGTTTGTGATTCTGCACCATTATAGGTGAGCGGGATGAAGCGTACTTTGGCTTCAGTAGCTTCCATGATGGGTTTGGGTTATCTGGGATTGGGTACGGGGTTGCTCTTTGGTCTGAGCTGAAATAGTTAGCAAGTTGTGATTGTAATAAGGACTAAGCAAATAGTGCGGCGCATAAATGGCGGTCTGCATGTGCCAGGACAAATTGTAGACTGCTTCTGATCTCGCAGACTTGATTGTTTACTTTCCAGCGAGGTAGCGACGACGTCATCTGCCAGTGGTGCTCACGTCGAGACAAAGGCATATTTTGAAAGGGGGATCGTCCAACATTGGAGCTTCCTAGGCATTGCAAATGATGCCAGCTCCCAGATGGGATGGTATAGAACTGCACCGTTGCAAAGATAACTGCCCTTGCTTTGCTTCTTTGGCATGTGCAGTCCACTGGCATTTTGACGGCGCGCAAGGACAGGATGTAGAGGATCTAGAGGATGCTTCCTCGTACTTGAATGGAGAGCGGCGTAGCACAAAAGACGTGCGGAGAACACTTACAACTAAGTGGTCCTGTCGACGAGGGTTATGCCAGCGAGGTCGTACAATATTGTTTCTCGGATGGGACTGTCGGTCGTGCTCGAGGGGAGTTCTGGAGTTCTGGAGTCCTGGAGTCCTGGATATTTCTTTGGCAAGATTTCAGGGTTGGTGCTTTTGGCAGATGGAACTGTTTATTCACACGAGACTTGAATTGCTTGAATGACGACGAGTGAGGGGGAAGGGGGCGAGGACGGTTGGTCTCAAGGCCAATTATATGTACTGGCAGGAGAGAGGAGGGAGGTGAGGACGGGGGAAGGGCGAAGAGGGAAGGGGAAGGGGAAGGGATTGGGGAAGACAAATTGGGGGTCTCGTGCTCATGCTCGTGCTTGTGCTGTGGCTCTGGCTCTCGAAATTGGCGAAATTGGGGCAACGCAACACGGCATTCGGCTATGAAGTGGATGGTCTTGGCTGAGGTCGTTGGCAATTTGTCGCCACCGCCACCAGCCAGCCAATGAGTGCAAAGTCAACATTGTGAGGTTCTGTGGTCGCACTTGGGTGTATATCAAGCTTCCGTGTGTGTGTGTATGTGTACGCCTGGAACATGGAGAAGCTCTCGTCGAGGTATGCTGGGATGGTAGGTACAGTAGTACCACCCTTCAATTTCATCTTCAATTTCATCATCTTCAATTCCATCTTCAATTCCAATAGCAATTCCAATAGCAAGCAACTTTCCTTTCCACACACGGTCTTGGCTCTGCATCAACCAAAATCAAAGCGCTCCGGAAGACAGCTTGGTCAGAGGCAGAGACGGGCATCACCCAGCGCCCAGCGAATGCAATATGCAATATGCAAGACATAAGAGCCCCGGCCAAAGGAGAAGCCTCAACCACTCATTCTTCCTACTTCCTCGGAGTGGGTGCACCATTCATTCTCTTATCGGAGCGGGCGACTATCGCTCTTGCTTATCGCTTGGAACTCTACAGTCCAGTCCAGTCCAGTCCAGTACTGTATGTACTGGACTGTACTGTACCGTATCACTTCACAGCAGCAAGGAGGGAAAGAGGCACGCGGTGATAAGAGGTCAAGCTTTCCTTTCTGTCATGTCTCTCTTGTGTCTTTCGTCTCCATCCTCATTCCCAAATCCTCATTGCTAAATCCTCATTCCTTACCTTCATTGACTTTGGAAATTGGTCACGATGTCTGGAGTCGAGGATGCCACCCATGAACGCACACATCTCCTTCCTCAAACAGTTGCCGACTGGAGTGGGAGGCGAGGCAGTGCCAGAGACATTGATTTGCACCTCGAAGAAGCAACGTCGATCATATCCTCTCATCTCTCAAAGGAAGAGCACGCTCTAGGAGGAACTGCAATCGGAGAAAGATTACCCTATAACGATTATACCACAATTGACTGGCTTCATGACTTGGTCCGATAGTCCCCAATATGCGTCTAGTCCTCGTCTAATAAGTACTAGATCAAAGATTCCTTCCGCTACCGTGCCATTCATTCCAGACCAGGACTCAAAGGACGGGTTCTTGCGGCATGGGATGCTTCTCAGGGATGGGTTGCAGCAACCATGATCGGTGTTTTCACGGCGGGGGTAGCATTCCTCGTGGACGTTGCGGAAATCACCATTGCAGACTACAAGAGTGGATACTGCAAATCAAATGTCTTTCGAAATCGAGAAACATGCTGTCCAAGCATAGTCACAATCTCTCCAATGCGGGTATTGGAAGGCTGTACAGAATGGCACGACTGGTCCGACAGTTTCGCCGGAGCATTCGCGATCTATGTTGGCTTTGCACTTGTTTTCGGAATCATAGCTGGCTCTGTGACAATGACGACGAAAGCTAACCTCCCTGCTGTAAAGTCTGATGGCGACGAGGGCGAGCAAACTCCACTTGGAAAGGCTATGTATATGGCAGCAGGATCTGGAATTCCGGAGATCAAGACCATCTTATCAGGGTTCGTCATTCCACACTTCCTAGACTTGAAGGTGTTGGTTGTGAAAGCAGTTGGCTCGACTTTTGCAGTTGCCACGGGTATGTGTCTAGGTAAAGAAGGGCCGTTTGTCCATATATCAACCTGTGCTGGCTATCTGGTTGCAAGTTTGTTCCCAAAGTATCGAAATAATGGCCGAAAGATGCGAGAGATGCTTAGCGTTGCCTGTTCTTCTGGTTTGTCAGTTGCATTTGGCGCTCCAATCGGTGCAGTCCTATTCTCATATGAGGTAAGAGTAGCAGTGTTGTGAATATCATCATGTTGCTAACACTCTACCAGGAAATCAGTACTTACTTTCCACGCAAAGTTCTCTGGCGAGCTTTCCTCTGTTCTCTAGTCGCTGCATTAGTGCTCAAACACCTGAATCCCACTGGTACTGGAAAATTAGTCCTATTCGAGACTAACTATGGCACCGATTACGAGCCCATCCACTACCTAGTCTTCGTGTTTCTTGGCGTTGTTGGTGGTTTGTTTGGTGGAATCTTTTGTCGTGCCAACTTCCTCTGGTCGAAAACCTTCCGAAAATATCCCATCATCAAGGACCATCCGGTTTTTGAGCTTTCATTGGTAGTTTTGGCAACTGCTCTCCTTCAATATCCAAATCCGATGACTCGCGAACCAGGCGATGTAATTCTCAAAACTCTCCTCGTTGACTGTAAAAATCCTGCAGAATCATGGGTATGTGCTCAAGAAACCTCCGAGGACAAGAGCCTCTATTACGGATGGCTTATATACGGGACAATCGTCAAGCTTTTCTTGACAATCATCACTTTTGGGTGCAAAGTCCCTTCCGGAATTATCATTCCAGCTCTCGATGCAGGTGCCTTCTTTGGCAGGCTGATCGGACAGCTAACCCCGGATATCTCTCCAGGAATTTTTGCCATGGTTGGATCAGCTGCTTTCCTTGCAGGAGTATCCAGAATGACTGTCTCGTTGGCTGTGATTATGTTCGAGCTCACGGGCGAAGTGTCATACACTCCAGCATTCATGAGTAAGGCCACAACTCAAGTTAAACACAAAGCGATACTAAAGAACTTGCAGTTGCAATCCTAATCGCGAAATGGGTAGCCGATTCCCTCAGTCGAGAAAGCGTATACGACTTGGCACAGTCCGTTCTTGGTCATCCATTTCTAGACCCCGAGCATGCCTTATCAATCGTGAGAGACAAAGGGGTTCTTGTAGAAGAGCTTATTCCACCCTCTCAAACCATGCGAGAAATTACCGTTGACATCGGCCAAGAGTGCAAGGTCCCCAAGTCCCTCCTCGCAACCAAACTCTCGCAGCTCAAAGCCAGAGGCTTGATGGATGCCGGTCTTGTTCTCGTTAATGGTAAAGGACTGCTCTATGGCTATCTGGCAGAAGGGGAATTGGATTTCGCGATTCACGAGGAAGGTGTCCTGAAGGACGATGAGCCGGTTGATTTGCTGGAGGGACCTCTGTCTGCATTGGTGGATCGCACGCCGCTGACCTTGTGTGCGAAGGCGCCGATGGAGTATGCGGTGGAGATGTTTGGAAAGTTAGGATTGAGGCATCTGATTGTTGTTGAAGAGGGGAGTGGTCGGGTGGTGGGTGTCATTATCAAAAAGAGACTTGTGACTTATTTGGAGGGATCAGAGCATTGATGGGATTAGATATGCTTTGCGAATCAGGAGTTCTTGGGCTTTGGGGGTGGGAGCGATGGGTTTATGATCGTCATGAATTTTTAATTATTTACAAAAAAGCCAGAGGTTCAAGTTGTGCCGGGGTAACAATTTCGAGGACTTTCGATCGCCATTTGAATAATCAAATTGTAAGACAAGGAATAAAGAGCATTGCGAGCGCCAAACTTCGAATCAATCATTATGCTAGTTTTAACTGAATAACTAAACGGAGCCTCTGGCATTACAATCAAAACCACAACGCAGCCATGGCAATACCAATTCCCAAGCCTAACCAACTCTCAACCTCAACACTCTTACCAGCAACGTTGGTATTAGTGAAAGGTGCGCTGTTGGTCTCACTAGCTGGTGAACCGGGACCAGAAGTAGAGGTGGGGGTAGCTGCCGATGATGCACCTCCTCCAGATCCAGTGTTCGAAAGAGTAGAAGTGACAGCTTCACCGAGAACAGTGGTTGAAGTCAGGAACGTCGTTGTACTCTCATCTGATGTCGAAGGAGCGCCCGTTGAGGATCTCGAAGCATTGGATCCTGACGAAGCAGACGAAGACGAAGCAACGTGCGTGATCGTCGAACCAGCTCCCGAAACGGTCTTCGTCCTTTCAATCGTCACCGGAAAAACAAGCGTATTCGTCTTTCCCTCCCTAGTAACCGTCACGGTCGTCTGCACTACACTCGTGAAATCCCTCGTCGCTGTTGTTGTTTCAGTAGCGGTTGGAGCAGCAGTAGCGAGACTCTGAGCGACTGATTCTGCGGCCTGCACTGCAGCATCGGGAAGTGGTGCGCCAGCGAGGATGCAGGTGATTTTGAGAGGCGTGAGGAGGATGTCGATGGAGATGTCGACGCAGCTGTTGTGGATGCAGGCTGCCACTGAGGGGAGGAAGGCGCCGGAGGAGCTGCCAGCGCGGCAGAGGCAGGCGAGGTCGTTTGCTTGACAGTTGGAGTAGTCGGAGGCGTCTATGCAGTTACGGACGCTGGGTGTTGGTGTTAGAGCGGTTTGATCTTTGCTTAGGGTGGAGTTTAGGTGAGACATAGACATACCATTGTGGGAATTGGGCGTTTGCCAGTGGGAGGATGGTGGAGAGGGCGAGTATCGATGGGTAGAAGTTTGAGAAACGCATCTTGCCCATGAAAGTGATTTTTCTTTTAGACCCAGAGAAAGATCTAGATTAAGAAATAGAGAGTATCTTGGTATTAATTGACGAAATAATATGCACAACTCTTGTGTACAAAGTACTGTATGAGACAAGCTGTGGTCATAGATGTGGCTGGTGGAGAGAATGGGGGACCCCGCTCAAGATATCTCCGCTCAACCCATGGCGTGGCAAATGCATGGTGATTGAGTTTGTGGGATTTAAGTTCGAGAATGCCATTATCAAAATACGTCAATTGGATGCTAATGTTTCCCTGTTTTTTCACAACTGCATCTGTTTGCGTCGTCCCAAGGTAAATGGGAGCAAGCGATTCGCTAAACAGAGGAGGTGGCTGGGCTAGAGTTGCACCGCCACCGTTGTATTGAGAGGTGATCGTCGAGCAGTCGGCAAGACAGGACAAAACTTGGAGACTGATAGAGAGAGAGAGAGAGAGAGAGAGAGAGAGATCTTTGAAGTTTTGGTAGAAGAGAGGATGGAAGAAATTCAGGTGTGACCGGCATATTTTCATTTGTTCATAACATTGAGAGTGAGAGAGAACGACTCGCTAAGCCAGAATATCTTGTGCTAGTGGTCTACCGCCGTCTAGGTACGTCCTGATCTGCAGAATCTGCCAACGACATATATGTATGTTTATTGTTCGGTCAACACTTGCCCTCCTTACACATTACTGAGTCTGTCTTCACGAAAACGCATCTGCCACTGGCGGCAAGTACGTCATCAGTAATATCATCCTATTCGTATCGCCTTCAAAAGGCAGGGTTTTGGTCGGTACAAAGCCAGTCTTCTGATACAAGTTCGTGGCTCCAATGTTGATCTGGTCCGTCACAATACTGGCAACGAAAGGCCTTGCGGTTTTCGAAGCATCCTCCTTTCCATGTCGGATGGCTGTGTCTATCAAGCCTTTGGCAAGTCCTTGGCCTCTGTACTCAGGTATTGTGTACATGCCAAAGATGCGGTAATGTACTGGAATAGCCCCGGAATCTTTCGCTGCCTCGACCTCTGCTTGCCATGGACTGCCACTTGCAGAAAGCCTGGAGATGGAAACGAAGGGATCAGAGTTGTACAACCAGCAAGAGGCAAGAGCAAAAGTCAAAGATAAGACGGAAAGCAACACAGAACAAAGTACGCACTCATCAGGCCCATACTTGAGATGACCAAGAATTGTCAAGGTAGACACAATCTGCGTCCCCGACAGAGTAAAGAAAGTGACAGCCTCCGGGTTCGCGAGTCGAGCATACCACTCTTGATCGCTGAACTCAACCTCCCTCGCATACGTTGAACCAAAGGCTTCTGGTTCCGTTTTCAACGCGTGGAGTCGAAAGTTCTTGTATCGCTCCATATAAGAGCGAATACTCTCATCGTCTTTGCCGACTTGAACGACTTGGAAAGAAGACATAAAGTTGTGCTAAAGTCCAAGGATGCAAGCGAACTGTGGGTTACGAGAAAGGAGAGAACACAAGATCAAACTGTCAATCATTCAGGAAATCCTCCAGAAGTTGAAGGGAGTCATGAGTAGCACTCGCCCCCACTGTCCACCCCAAATAGAAATGGGTGGGTGGCGTGACTCTGCGGGTTGGTGTTCGACTTGTTTCACAACCCCGCCGGTGAGACCCCAAGCTGCAAGCTCATAGCCGCCCGTCGAGCACATGTGCGGCGTGGTTCCCAGCATCGCCAGGCTGAGGAGGCTCAATTCCCTCTCTCCCATGAAGAGGATAAGGCTCGACGCCATGTGCTCCTCTTCCTTCCATTCTCAGCATTCTCGCCATTCTCATTTCTTCTCCTTCTTCGCAAAGCAATGCAGAAAGGCTGCACAGTCGAGACCATGACTTCCTCAGCTTCCTCGCAAGATTACCTCGACCCACCCCAGCAGTTCGCGGATTTCGACAACGAAGAAGTATACAACGCTTGTTTGCGCCGCGCACTCAGCCGCACAGCTCGCAATTTTGTGGTTGAATTTGGAAGGGAGAACGCGCGAATTGCGTGGGATCTGTCGGCAGAGGATGTAGACGGCTTGTTGAAGGCGGAGCGAACCCAAGAGAGACCGGTAAGGTGGATGTGAGTTTGTCCGGATCGCTGGAAGCTATAAATCAGCCACGCACAGAAGTAATTCTAATCTGTAAATGCAGCAATATATGGGCTCCGAATCTCCAAACCGATGCGGTGGATTTGATAGGCAATCATTATAGATTCTCGGCCCGCCTACAAGCGATTCTACGAACAACCCCTCCGGTGTCTTCGCCAGCGGCAGAGCATGCTCGTGGAGCAGACACACCCATTGGCAAAATCAGGGCTAAGGCCCACCAGAAGGATGATTTAGAAAAGGCCGTTGCTGGTGGGGAGTCGTCCAGGCCTTCATATTCTCTTCCAAAAAGGAAAGCACCAGATGGCAGTCATTACGCTATTGCACAGCAGATGAAGCATTACCATTCTGTGGATTTTGGAAACCAGTGTGAGTTTTTAAATGAACATTTGTGTGATCAATATACTGAATTGTCCATATAGTTCTTTGTATTGGGGCAAATTGGATGCACGATGTTTCCAGTGACAAGGTCGAAACGAACATTATATCTGAGGGAGAACAAAAAACTTTGTGGTCCTGGTTGATACTGTGTGACGATCGTAGGTTGCATACCTCTGTGATATTGGGGAGAAGCTAATGTGGCATACTTAGATACTGTCATATCACTTCACCAAGATCTTGGTCCGCCGAAAGAGGATGAAGAGGAGGACATCAAGTCAGTTCGTGGAAATACGTTCAGTGTATTGAGGCAGCTTTCCATGATTGGCCACAGCAAAACGGATCCAATCTCAATGCAAACCGTTCGACAAGCTCTGCAACACGAAGCTGGCAAGAGCGATCCACAGGAGGGAGCGAGTAGCCTATTTTACTACCTCTTTGACGATTGGAGAGCGGTATATAGCACTGTATCTGCATTTCAGATAAGGTTGGACAGTCTGGTAAGCACCTCGGAATCGGTATATATTACACGTTATTGACATATATCATAGCAATCTGCCATTATTGGAGACATTGTAAGCTCACCATCCCTCCTGCCTATTCAACGAAATCTAACCATGACCAACCTAGTCTCGCAAATCTCATAAGACAGCTAACATAGAAATCATTCCTCGCCTACACATGCTCGGCCGACAGTTCCGCCAGATGGAACATCTTTACAAGGGCTATAAGAGCCTTATCTCTCGCATCCTTGAACAACGGCCCTCGCCAACCCATCCTCACCCCCGAGATAGCAGTGTACGAGATTCCGGCGAGTTTTCTGCACACTACTGCGGGGTCGTGTTGGCTCAATCTGCCGTGCTGCGATTTGAGAGGTTGAGTAACCGCATTAGAGCTATTGATCTTATCGGAGATTCAGGAATTCATTGCTGAGAAGGAGGCTCTGATTAATACCGTGGGTTTTCTCTTCCATTTCATTTCCTGAAAATACAAAGATCCATAACTAACGAAACAATCAGTACTTCAACATCACTGCCCAAAAAGACTCTGAAGCCACAGCCCGCCTCACGCGGGCCGCGACCCTGCCTTGCAGCAAACTCTCCGTCCTCTTCCTCCCCGTTTCCCTCATGACGGCTTACTTCTCGATCCAAATATCTGAGCTTGAAGGCGTATACACAACGAAAGATTATTGGTATTCCTTTGCTATCATCATGACCATTTCTCTGTTTTGGGACTGTTCTTCTTTGCGAAGGCGCTGATGTGGATTACGGAGACGTTGGATAGACAGGTGGCTAATGGAGAAGGGTTAGACTGGGGTGGTCAATAAGAGGGTGGAAGGAGGGGGAAGAATGAACTTGTTACCTTGTCTGCCATTTTTTCATTGTAGTGGTGCTGGATTTGGACATGACATTTATGTAATTGGCTACTTGGGTATTTCATGGTTGTTATTAGTGGATAGATGTTGGCGTTCAAAGATACCTCAGTCAGTTCTTGTGATAGCTCTAGGATGTAATGATATATGAATATGGTAATGAAGTTTCAATTTACCCAGCTGCCATGATGTATCGTCTCAGTTGTTGACGGTGCTAGCTAGTATGGTTCTATTTGCGAGACAGAGATAGGACTATGTTACAAGCAAGTGAGGAAAGAAAGTGAAGAACCAGGTAACAATAGACACAAAGGTCATATATTCTCATATATGCGAAATAGACTCATCGACCCGTAGTACGCAATTCGCGACCGAAGCTACAACATCTGCTCCATCAAAACGCCACATCCATGCCTCTGAGCCAAGAAGAACCCCCAACGCCCAACCATGTCGCTCAAAACGTTCAAAAAACAAAACAAAAAACAAGAAGGTCACAATTCCTCCTCTCTCGAATCCATAACCACAACCAGCTGCTTCCCATTGACAACAGACTTAAGCTCTGTTTCTCCAACGTGCCAACAAAAGCACGCGAAATGAAGTTGAGCCATACTTTGTTTTTCTTATGTTGCTTGCGATGCTTCCTTTTCTCTTCTTTTTCTTGTCTTTGTTGTGCTTCTTTTTCTTGTCAGGCGTGCCTGCTGCATCAATTTCTTCGCTCTCGACTTCTTCGACGTCGTTGGCGTTGATGTCGTTGACGTCGTCGTCCTCTACGCCCTCTTCTTCTACCTCTGTCTTAGATGAAGTAAGATCAAGCTTATCGCCTTTCTGGGCCTTCGTGACTGTCCAATCTGACGAGCGAGTTTGATGTAACTCCTTACAGTCAAATCGTTCAACACGTAAATCGAATCATTGAAGTGTTGAATATCTCAAGTTGATATTTGAATGTCTTTGAATGAGGCTCCTCGTCTTTTGGGTGCTTCCCATGATGTTTGCCCTTGTGCCATGAAGCATCATCGAGCTCGTCATCAACGGCTTCTGGCTTGACGCATCGGCTCGTTGTTGATGTGGGTGAGGTTGGCAGAGTATTGGGTGTACCCGAGTAAGGTCAGAGTTTGGGGAGAGTAAGCTGGGCCAGGAGGTGATATCTATGGAGGCGCTGGGATGTGAAGATCGGGATTTGTTGGCTTCTTCTTCTTCTTCTTCTTCCTCCTCTTTCTTTTTGCTCATGGTTTCCTCATCACCACAGATCTCTATTTGTCCTCCAAATGTCAGAACATACTCTTCAGCGGAGATCAAGAATGTTCGTCGTCTTGAGCCTTTGCGACACTCCTTGTTTCTAAGCCAGGTTCACTTGCCCATGTAAGTGCTGTATCCAACCCAGTGATATTGTATTCGACGATTCTTAAAGTCGGGAAGAAATTGCACAACGCGGGACCAACATGGGTCACCAAACCGTTCACCCCACTGTCCACCAATCTCTTTGATAGGATTCTTCTTTCGCTTGCCTCCCTTCTTCGTTTGTTCTTCTTCTTCTTGACGTCGGTGGTGGTGGAAACGTCATCGTCCTCATCATCCTCATCGTCCTCCCCAATTTCTGTCTCCCATCTTCTTTCCATGCCGAAGAAGGATTTGGTAAATTGGACCAACTCTTCCGGAGTTCCTGGAGGTATTGACCGGCGGATTGAGTGGTAGAGTGATCGTCGAGCATTTCTCGGTATTTGCCTCTCGCTCGGTGCCAGAAGCTATCATAAGATCTACATTCTTGGAGCTATGGAGAACGAAGTGATCAATGTTGATATGGCCATAAAATCCCCCGACAACAATATTTCCTGAAATTGCTGTAGCCATAGGGGATACAATTTTTGCTGAACACGTTTCGTCCCGAAAGCTGTTTGTGATCTGTCCGTGCTGGAGGAACATGGCCAGTCAAAATGGCTTTCATGCCTCGGTCGCGCACTAATTGTAGCTGAATGCGTAGCCATTCCATATGCTCATAGCCAGGCTCCGACCGTAGAGCACATCCATCACCGCGGCATTGTTGTTGAAAAAGTAAAGCGTGTTCAAGCTGAAGACCGCCAACTCATTGGGAATGACCTCGACATAGAACCAACCGCCTCTCGCTCAAAACCGTGTCTTTGTTCCTCCGGAATGAATTTGCTCCAGATACTCGAATATGATTTCAGCCAACTTGTTTGGTCTCAGCGAGGAGAATATTGTGCGGCAGAATGTCATTGTTTCCAAAAGTCGGAGATACTGGTAACTGACAATGACTTCCTTGGGTCATTGTTGACACTGAAAACCTCGACAAACTTTTCTGCAATCCAGGCATTTGTTTGTAGCACTTCGCTCTCGTCTCGGGGAATTTTCTCATCGCTATCGTGCCGCGCGGATAATCGCCAGTCCAGATAACAAAGTCCACCTGATCCTTCAAATTCTCTTCTATCCACTTGAAGGTCGCGTTAACTGAGGGCGAAGGGGGTATCACAGCTCTGTTGTCTCTGCGCCATAAATGCCAGATGTACCAGCGCCCCGATGGCAGGCATCTTTTTCTTCAGTGGATGCATGGATTTTGTAGTGACGGTCGGGACGGACATCCGTGTCATTCTAGTGAGCATCGCCCAAAGAGGTAAATCGTAACGCAATCGAGAGTATTGCGAAGGTGTTGTCCTACCTGTGACATGGAGAAACCTGCCCTGCAGCTTCCTGTGTAGAGTCTGCGGTAGTACCACGTTCAGGTCCTCCAATGGCACCTGCAGTTGTGGGTTGGCGATGGGTTTGGCACAGATGTGTGCATTTGAAGCAGACACGCTGCGGAGCCAACTTTTGCTTTCATTTGTGAAAGCTGGGCACGGAAATGTAGCCAAAGAGTAATGGAAGGTTTTAGTAGTGGTCGGCTGTCATCCTAAGGCGTCCAAAAGGTCGCGAGGATTTGTAGGGTTTGAAGGGCGGTGGAGGATCAGAGCTTGGTGTGACGTCGTCCTGCTGCTCAGCTGCTCGGGAAAACCCGTTGGGGTTTTTGGTTTGGGAGATGGACCCAGGAGATGAAGTTGGAGGTGAAGGGTGTAAAAACAGAGCAGAAAAAAAAGAAAGTAGATTATGTTAAAAATAATGCAATGTACCGTACAGTTTACTTGTATCTGTGACTCGGAAAGAGAGATAGTGAGGTTGAGTCTGCCACACTGACGGCTACCTCTTCCGCCTGTGCCTGACCCCCAAAGTGAAAAGGCTGACACAGATGAAGTTGAATGCCCATCACTGCCAATCAATGATCCACGTGTAAAGCTTCTACACAACCTCGCCAGCATTCTCTGACATGGATTCGAGGCATCAGAGGTGTTTGATGTGCGAGGCAAAAGCGACAAATGCACCAGAGGGCACACTGCACGCGACCAGTTTTTGACAGTGCTATTTCCGACTCATCGTGATGAAGGGAGGCTGCTCGTGCTTTGTGAGGCCGATGGTAGTTGGTGCCATGAACATTTTAGACCAAGTATGAATGAAATGCTAGAATGAGAGGAGAACCAGTGTCACTTATTCACTTCCTAGGTAATCAACATAGAGACACAGAAGAAAATCTGTTCCAAACCCCCACCGACTCCCTCCATTTAGGTGCTGTCTATGGGTCCCAAGAGACTCGTTTTAACCTTAGCAATACGTAACTGAACCAAGTAACAGGCAAATACGTATTGCTAAGGTTAAAACGAGTCTCTTGGGACCCATAAGACAGCACCTAAATGGAGGGAGTCGGTGGGGGTTTGGAACAGATTTTCTTCTGTGTCTCTATGTTGATTACCTAGGAAGTGAATAAGTGACACTGGTTCTCCTCTCATTCTAGCATTTCATTCATACTTTGGTCTAAAATGTTGCCGTCGCACCGCAGCTCCATCGGCACCGCAAGCGCAGGCAGCCTCCCTTCATCTCACGCGATAGAGTCGGAAATAGCACTGTCAAACTGGTCGCGTGCAGTGTGCCTCTGGTGCATTTGTCGCTTTTGCCTACGCACATCAACACCCTCTGATGCCTCGAATCCATGTGAGGATGCTGGCGAGGTTGTGTAGAAGCTTTACACGTGGATCATTGATTGGCGGTGATGGGCATTCAACTTCATGTGTGTGAGCCTTTTGACTTTGGGGGTAAGACACCCGGAGAGGTAGCCGTCAGTGTGGCAAGTCAACCTCCACTGCTGCTCCAGTGAGCAGATACAAGTAGAACTGTACGGTACATTGCATTATTTTAGACATTTAATCTTGCTTCTTTTCTGCTGCTTCTGTTCTTTCTCACCCTTCACTATCTCCAACTTCATCTCCTGGGTCCATCTCCCAAACCAAAAACCCAGACGGGTTTTCCCCAGCAGCTGAGCAGCAGGACGACGTCACACCAAGCTCTGATCCTCCCACCGCCCTTCAAACCCTACAAATCCTCGCGACCTTTTGGACGCCTTAGGATGACAGCCGACCACTGCTGAAACCTACGTCTCTTTTTTGGCTACATTTCCGTCCCCAGCTTTCACAAATGAAAGCAAAAGTTGTACTACTCGCAGCGTGTCTGCTTCAAAATGCACGCGTCTCTACCAAACCCATCGCCAACCCACAACTGCAGGTGCCATTGGAGGACCTGAACGTGGTACTACCGCAGACTCTACACAGGAAGCTGCAGGGCAGGTTTCTCCATGTCACAGGTAGGACAACACCTTCGCAATACTCTCGATTGCGTTACAATTATCTTGGGCAATGCTCACTAGAATGACACAGATATCCATCCCGACCGTCACTACAAAATCCATGCATCCACTGAAGAAAAAGATGCCTGCCATCGGGGCGCTGGTACATCTGGCATTTATGGCGCAGAGACAACAGACTGTGATACCCCCTTCGCCCTAGTTAACGCGACCTTCAAGTGGATAGAAGAGAATTTGAAGGATCAGGTGGACTTTGTTATCTGGACTGGCGATTCCGCGCGGCACGATAGCGATGAGAAAATTCCCCGAGACGAGAGCGAAGTGCTACAAACAAATACCTGGATTGCAGAAAAGTTTGTCGAGGTTTTCAGTGTCAACAATGACCCAAGGAAGTCATTGTCAGTTCCCATTATTCCGACTTTTGGAAACAATGACATTCTGCCGCACAATATTCTCCTCGCTGGACCAAACAAGTGGCTGAAATCATATTCGAGTATCTGGAGCAAATTCATTCCGGAGGAACAAAGACACGGTTTTGAGCGAGGCGGTTGGTTCTATGTCGAGGTCATTCCCAATGAGTTGGCGGTCTTCAGCTTGAACACGCTTTACTTTTTCAACAACAATGCCGCGGTCGATGGATGTGCTCTACGGTCGGAGCCTGGCTATGAGCATATGGAATGGCTACGCATTCAGCTACAATTCATGCGCGACCGAGGCATGAAAGCCATTTTGACTGGCCATGTTCCTCCAGCACGGACAGATAGCAAACAGCTTTGGGACGAAACGTGTTGGCAAAAGTATACCCTATGGCTACAGCAATTTCGAGATGTTGTTGTCGGGGGATTTTATGGCCATATGAACATTGATCACTTCGTTCTCCATGACTCCAAGAATGTAGATCTTATGATAGCTTCTGGCACCGAGCGAGAGGCGAATATCCGAGAAATGCTCGACGATGAGCTTACCACTCAATCCGCCGGTGATTACCTCCAGGAACTCCGGAAGAGTTGGTCCAATTTACCAAATCCTTCTTCGGCATCGAAAGGAGTGGAAGCAGAAATTGGGGAGGACGATGAGGATGATGAGGACGATGACGTTTCCACCACCACCAACGTCAAGAAGAAGAAGAACAAGAAGGGCAAAAAGAAGAAGGGAGGCAAGCGAAAGAAGAATCCTATCAAAGAGATTGGTGGACAGTGGGGTGAACGGTTTCAGGTGACCCATGTTGGTCCCAGCGTTGTCCCCAATTTCTTCCCGACTTTAAGAATCGTCGAATACAATATCACTGGGTTGGATACAGCACTTACATGGGCAAGTGAACCTGGCTTAGAAACAAGGAGTGTCGCAAAGGCTCAAGACGACGAACATTCTTTGATCTCCGCTGAAGAGTACCTGTCTGAGCATTTGGAGGACGAATTCGAGTCTGGTGATGAGGAAACCATGAGCAAAAAGAAAAAGAGGAGGAAGAAGAAGAAGAAGAAGAAGCCAACGAATCCCGATCTTCACATCCCAGCGCCTCCATCTAAGATATCACCTCCTGGCCCAGCTTACTCTCCCCAAACTCTGACCTTACTCGGGTACACCCAATACTTTGCCAACCTCACCCACATCAACAACGAGCGATTCGTCAAGCCAGAAGCCGTTGATGACGAGCTCGATGATGCTTCATGGCACAAGGGCAAACATCATGGGAAGCACCCAAAAGACGAGGAGCCTCATTCAAAGACATTCAAATATCAACTTGAGTATTCAACCTTCAATGATTCGATTTACATATTGAACGATTTGACTGTAAGGAGTTACATCAAACTCGCTCATCGAATTGGACAGTACAAGGCCCAGAAAGGCGATAAACTTGATCTTACTTCATCTAAGACAGAGGTAGAAGAAGAGGGCGTAGAGGACGACGACGTCAACGACATCAACGCCAACGACGTCGAAGAAGTAGAAAGCGAAGAAATTGATGCAGCAGGCACGCCTAACAAGAAAAAGAAGCACAACAAAGACAAGAAAAAGAAGAAAAGGAAGCATCGCAAGCAACATAAGAAAAACAAAGTATGGCTCAACTTCATTTCGCGTGCTTTTGTTGGCACGTTGGAGGAAACAGAGCTTAAGTCTGTTGTCAATGGGAAGCAGCTGGTTGTGGTTATGGATTCGAGAGAGGAGGAATTGTGACCTTCTTGTTTTTTGTTTTGTTTTTTGAACGTTTTGAGCGACATGGTTGGGCGTTGGGGGTTCTTCTTGGCTCAGAGGCATGGATGTGGCGTTTTGATGGAGCAGATGTTGTAGCTTCGGTCGCGAATGCGTACTACGGGTCGATGAGTCTATTTCGCATATATGAGAATATATGACCTTTGTGTCTATTGTTACCTGGTTCTTCACTTTCTTTCTCACTTGCTTGTAACATAGTCCTATCTCTAGTCTCGCAAATAGAACCATACTAGCTAGCACCGTCAACAACTGAGACGATACATCATGGCTGTTGGGTAAATTGAAACTTCATTACCATATTCATATATCATTACATCCTAGACTATGACAAGAACTGACTGAGGTATCTTTGAACGCCAACATCTATCCACTAATAACAACCATGAAATACCCAAGTAGCCAATTACATAAATGTCATGTCCAAATCCAGCACCACTACAATGAAAAAATGGCAGACAAGGTAACAAGTTCATTCTTCCCCCTCCTTCACACCCCCCTTCTTCTTCCCTCTATTGACCACCCCAGTCCTAACCTTCTTCCCCATATTAGCCACCTGTCTATCCAACGTCTCCGTAATCCACATCAGCGCCTTCGCAAAGAAGAACAGTCCCAAAACAGAAATGGTCATGATGATAGCAAAGGAATACCAATAATCTT
The DNA here is from genome assembly GCA_037074945.1 of Tetracladium marchalianum. Taxonomy (NCBI): domain Eukaryota; kingdom Fungi; phylum Ascomycota; class Leotiomycetes; order Helotiales; genus Tetracladium; species Tetracladium marchalianum. The sequence continues at coordinate 100,030 of JBAMDN010001020.1, forward strand.
TCGTTGTGTATACGCCTTCAAGCTCAGATATTTGGATCGAGAAGTAAGCCGTCATGAGGGAAACGGGGAGGAAGAGGACGGAGAGTTTGGCAAGGAGGGTCGCGGCCCGCGTGAGGCGGGCTGTGGCTTCAGAGTCTTTTTGGGCAGTGATGTTGAAGTACTGATTGTTTCGTTAGTTATGGATCTTTGTATTTTCAGGAAATGAAATGGAAGAGAAAACCCACGGTATTAATCAGAGCCTCCTTCTCAGCAATGAATTCCTGAATCTCCGATAAGATCAATAGCTCTATGCGGTTACTCAACCTCTCAAATCGCAGCACGGCAGATTGAGCCAACACGACCCCGCAGTAGTGTGCAGAAAACTCGCCGGAATCTCGTACACTGCTATCTCGGGGGTGAGGATGGGTTGGCGAGGGCCGTTGTTCAAGGATGCGAGAGATAAGGCTCTTATAGCCCTTGTAAAGATGTTCCATCTGGCGGAACTGTCGGCCGAGCATGTGTAGGCGAGGAATGATTTCTATGTTAGCTGTCTTATGAGATTTGCGAGACTAGGTTGGTCATGGTTAGATTTCGTTGAATAGGCAGGAGGGATGGTGAGCTTACAATGTCTCCAATAATGGCAGATTGCTATGATATATGTCAATAACGTGTAATATATACCGATTCCGAGGTGCTTACCAGACTGTCCAACCTTATCTGAAATGCAGATACAGTGCTATATACCGCTCTCCAATCGTCAAAGAGGTAGTAAAATAGGCTACTCGCTCCCTCCTGTGGATCGCTCTTGCCAGCTTCGTGTTGCAGAGCTTGTCGAACGGTTTGCATTGAGATTGGATCCGTTTTGCTGTGGCCAATCATGGAAAGCTGCCTCAATACACTGAACGTATTTCCACGAACTGACTTGATGTCCTCCTCTTCATCCTCTTTCGGCGGACCAAGATCTTGGTGAAGTGATATGACAGTATCTAAGTATGCCACATTAGCTTCTCCCCAATATCACAGAGGTATGCAACCTACGATCGTCACACAGTATCAACCAGGACCACAAAGTTTTTTGTTCTCCCTCAGATATAATGTTCGTTTCGACCTTGTCACTGGAAACATCGTGCATCCAATTTGCCCCAATACAAAGAACTATATGGACAATTCAGTATATTGATCACACAAATGTTCATTTAAAAACTCACACTGGTTTCCAAAATCCACAGAATGGTAATGCTTCATCTGCTGTGCAATAGCGTAATGACTGCCATCTGGTGCTTTCCTTTTTGGAAGAGAATATGAAGGCCTGGACGACTCCCCACCAGCAACGGCCTTTTCTAAATCATCCTTCTGGTGGGCCTTAGCCCTGATTTTGCCAATGGGTGTGTCTGCTCCACGAGCATGCTCTGCCGCTGGCGAAGACACCGGAGGGGTTGTTCGTAGAATCGCTTGTAGGCGGGCCGAGAATCTATAATGATTGCCTATCAAATCCACCGCATCGGTTTGGAGATTCGGAGCCCATATATTGCTGCATTTACAGATTAGAATTACTTCTGTGCGTGGCTGATTTATAGCTTCCAGCGATCCGGACAAACTCACATCCACCTTACCGGTCTCTCTTGGGTTCGCTCCGCCTTCAACAAGCCGTCTACATCCTCTGCCGACAGATCCCACGCAATTCGCGCGTTCTCCCTTCCAAATTCAACCACAAAATTGCGAGCTGTGCGGCTGAGTGCGCGGCGCAAACAAGCGTTGTATACTTCTTCGTTGTCGAAATCCGCGAACTGCTGGGGTGGGTCGAGGTAATCTTGCGAGGAAGCTGAGGAAGTCATGGTCTCGACTGTGCAGCCTTTCTGCATTGCTTTGCGAAGAAGGAGAAGAAATGAGAATGGCGAGAATGCTGAGAATGGAAGGAAGAGGAGCACATGGCGTCGAGCCTTATCCTCTTCATGGGAGAGAGGGAATTGAGCCTCCTCAGCCTGGCGATGCTGGGAACCACGCCGCACATGTGCTCGACGGGCGGCTATGAGCTTGCAGCTTGGGGTCTCACCGGCGGGGTTGTGAAACAAGTCGAACACCAACCCGCAGAGTCACGCCACCCACCCATTTCTATTTGGGGTGGACAGTGGGGGCGAGTGCTACTCATGACTCCCTTCAACTTCTGGAGGATTTCCTGAATGATTGACAGTTTGATCTTGTGTTCTCTCCTTTCTCGTAACCCACAGTTCGCTTGCATCCTTGGACTTTAGCACAACTTTATGTCTTCTTTCCAAGTCGTTCAAGTCGGCAAAGACGATGAGAGTATTCGCTCTTATATGGAGCGATACAAGAACTTTCGACTCCACGCGTTGAAAACGGAACCAGAAGCCTTTGGTTCAACGTATGCGAGGGAGGTTGAGTTCAGCGATCAAGAGTGGTATGCTCGACTCGCTGAACCCGGAGGCTGCTCACTTTCTTTACTCTGTCGGGGACGCAGATTGTGTCTACCTTGACAATTCTTGGTCATCTCAAGTATGGGCCTGATGAGTGCGTACTTTGTTCTGTGTTGCTTTCCGTCTTATCTTTGACTTTTGCTCTTGCCTCTTGCTGGTTGTACAACTCTGATCCCTTCGTTTCCATCTCCAGGCTTTCTGCAAGTGGCAGTCCATGGCAAGCAGAGGTCGAGGCAGCGAAAGATTCCGGGGCTATTCCAGTACATTACCGCATCTTTGGCATGTACACAATACCTGAGTACAGAGGCCAAGGACTTGCCAAAGGCTTGATAGACACAGCCATCCGACATGGAAAGGAGATGCTTCGAAAACCGCAAGGCCTTTCGTTGCCAGTATTGTGACGGACCAGATCAACATTGGAGCCACGAACTTGTATCAGAAGACTGGCTTTGTACCGACCAAAACCCTGCCTTTTGAAGGCGATACGAATAGGATGATATTACTGATGACGTACTTGCCGCCAGTGGCAGATGCGTTTTCGTGAAGACAGACTCAGTAATGTGTAAGGAGGGCAAGTGTTGACCGAACAATAAACATACATATATGTCGTTGGCAGATTCTGCAGATCAGGACGTACCTAGACGGCGGTAGACCACTAGCACAAGATATTCTGGCTTAGCGAGTCGTTCTCTCTCACTCTCAATGTTATGAACAAATGAAAATATGCCGGTCACACCTGAATTTCTTCCATCCTCTCTTCTACCAAAACTTCAAAGATCTCTCTCTCTCTCTCTCTCTCTATCAGTCTCCAAGTTTTGTCCTGTCTTGCCGACTGCTCGACGATCACCTCTCAATACAACGGTGGCGGTGCAACTCTAGCCCAGCCACCTCCTCTGTTTAGCGAATCGCTTGCTCCCATTTACCTTGGGACGACGCAAACAGATGCAGTTGTGAAAAAACAGGGAAACATTAGCATCCAATTGACGTATTTTGATAATGGCATTCTCGAACTTAAATCCCACAAACTCAATCACCATGCATTTGCCACGCCATGGGTTGAGCGGAGATATCTTGAGCGGGTTCCCCATCCTCTCCACCAGCCACATCTATGACCACAGCTTGTCTCATACAGTACTTTGTACACAAGAGTTGTGCATATTATTTCGTCAATTAATACCAAGATACTCTCTATTTCTTAATCTAGATCTTTCTCTGGGTCTAAAAGAAAAATCACTTTCATGGGCAAGATGCGTTTCTCAAACTTCTACCCATCGATACTCGCCCTCTCCACCATCCTCCCACTGGCAAACGCCCAATTCCCACAATGGTATGTCTATGTCTCACCTAAACTCCACCCTAAGCAAAGATCAAACCGCTCTAACACCAACACCCAGCGTCCGTAACTGCATAGACGCCTCCGACTACTCCAACTGTCAAGCAAACGACCTCGCCTGCCTCTGCCGCGCTGGCAGCTCCTCCGGCGCCTTCCTCCCCTCAGTGGCAGCCTGCATCCACAACAGCTGCGTCGACATCTCCATCGACATCCTCCTCACGCCTCTCAAAATCACCTGCATCCTCGCTGGCGCACCACTTCCCGATGCTGCAGTGCAGGCCGCAGAATCAGTCGCTCAGAGTCTCGCTACTGCTGCTCCAACCGCTACTGAAACAACAACAGCGACGAGGGATTTCACGAGTGTAGTGCAGACGACCGTGACGGTTACTAGGGAGGGAAAGACGAATACGCTTGTTTTTCCGGTGACGATTGAAAGGACGAAGACCGTTTCGGGAGCTGGTTCAGACGATCACGCACGTTGCTTCGTCTTCGTCTGCTTCGTCAGGATCCAATGCTTCGAGATCCTCAACGGGCGCTCCTTCGACATCAGATGAGAGTACAACGACGTTCCTGCACTTCGACCAGTGTTGCTCGGTGAAGCTGTCACTTCTACTCTTTCGAACACTGGATCTGGAGGAGGTGCATCATCGGGCCTACCCCCACCTCTACTTCTGGTCCCGGTTCACCAGCTAGTGAGACCAACAGCGCACCTTTCACTAATACC